>PVHX01002156.1:0-176584 GCA_004024805.1 Geosciurus inauris | reverse complement strand
ATGTTTAAATCATATTAAAAGGCACTTTGTTTCCTTTAATAACTCTCCAGTCATCCTCTGTTCAGTATTTGATTTTAATAGTGGATAGAAATGTTGAAGGGTACTACATGTAATATTTATGTAATGAGAGCTTTTTCTTTTCTTAAATATGGGCTTGGAAGCATGATGAAAGCTTAATGTTTTCTTAAATATGGATCTGAATATATCATAATTTAAGATGTGTGGCATTATGAGTATAATTTCTTCTTGAACATTTGAAAATGTGTCCTCACTGATTATAATATGAAATCCATGGTCAGCTGCAAGCCACTCATGACCATATGGCTAAGTGATTGGACTATGAGTCAATTTCTTATGCATATAGAAAATTGCCTTGTTTCACCATTATGTTTCAAGAGAAATTCAATTATAGACTTTTTCAAAATCAAGGACAGATGGCTGAATATCTAGGTTATTTACAATAATCACCTCTCCGCTTCATATTAGTATAGATGACAAATATATTTCATCATAGAACATTTGAATTTTTATAAATTGCAAATTCATAAGGTTTTCTTTCTTTCTTTTTTTTTTTTTTTTTGGTACCAGGGATTGAACTCAGGGGCACTCGACCACTGAGCCACATCTCCAGCCCTATTTTTGTGTTTTATGTAGAGACAGAGTCTCACTGAGTTGCTTAGCACCTTGCTGTTGCTGAGGCTGGCTTTGAACTCGCGATTCTCCTGTCTCAGCCTCCCAAAGTGCTGGAATTACAAGTGTGAGCCACCTCACTTGCCCGGCTCATGAGGTTTTCTTTATGTTACTAATCACTTGTATGAACTATTTCACCCAAAATAGTTTCCATTCATAATCAGTGACACTTACATTTCAGTGACTGCTCAAACTACTACTATAAAAATGATAGTAAAATCTTTAAATTGCAGGGAATCTTTTGTACAAGAAAATGGTAGGCCATTTTATACAAGTGGTAGGCCAAGGTCTCAGACAGAAATTGGTAGTAGGGAAAATCATTAATGCCTAATTATTTATTTTATTTATACTAAATATTAGAAAATGTTTTAAATGAGAAAAAGTTGAATTTAGGCAAATAAAATATGTATATCTAAATAAGATTAAATATATTTGTAATTTTTACTGTTCCCTTTTAATTTAATTATCTTGGATTTTCAGATTTGGTTGCCAAATACTGCTAACTCTATACTTACCTATTTGGGGCACGTAATTCTATTTGAAACATCTCAATGATATCATTAGTTGGTGGTAATTTCTTTTGTTTTATTTTTATTTTTAATCCTTGCATGGGATTTTCTGAAAAGTGATTTAGGATTAAATGTATGTGAGACAGGACTAAAAGTCAATGAACAGTATCTTCTAAATCCACTGTGTCCTTCTTTAGGATCTCCCATCCCACATCAAGTCATTTATCTTGGTGCCTTCAAGTTATGATGAACATTTAGAAAAGCTCTGAAAAAAAAAATGACAGGAGGTTGTTATAGTCTAGAAAAGACAGCAAAGTGGGTAAAATGTTCTCCTTGTCACATAGTTAGTGAGGAACTCTAAGTGCCCATTGTTTATAAATGACACCCAGTTGTTTTGTGTGTGTGTGTGTGTGTGTGTGTTTTTTTTTAGCAGCTATTAGTCAAATCACTGTAGTCTTTTAGTATAAAGTTGAATTCTTTGTTCTTATTTGGAAGTGCCAGAATTTAGTAGTAGATAAGGTGACAACAAATTCAAAATTTTTGAGTAACAACTACATCAATTTATTGGTCAGAAAATATTTAATACAGTAATAGCCAACAAGGATAATATCAAATTATGGCTAATCATGGCTAATAACAATGACAACAAGCAAAAGGAAAAGGAAGCGAAGGAGGAGAAAGAAGAGAGGATCCTGGAAGAGAATTAAATGCAGTTACTCTCCACAAAACATTTTAACAATGCATTCATTGCTACTCAAGATTCTGTCTCCTTGTGAAGTTTGCGTGATCTGCCTTCTATTTGCAAACGTTATCTGAAAGGAGCTAAGTTGGACTGCTTTCTATAGAGAAATAAAATAGAAATTCAATGCATAGAACCCAGTCTGTGATCCACAGATGAAATAGCTTCCTTCTTTGCCACAGTTTCTTGGTCTTTGTGCCATGTGTAATTCAGACAAACTGGGCTTTGCAATATGCAATAATATGTAAAATAATATGTACAGAGATTTCTGGAGAAATACATCAGACATTCAATTTTAGCAGAACTCTATTTTAAAATGAACTTTTAAAAAATTTTGTAATTTTAAACGTTATTTATTCTAATTAGGTATATATTACAGCAGAATGCATTTTGATTTATCTTATAGAAATGGAGCACAACTTTCCATTTCTGTATACATGACATAGAGTCACACCATATGTGCAGTCATACATGTATGTAGGGCAATGATATTCATCTCATTTCACCATCCTTCCTACCGCCATGCTTCCTCCCCTTCCTCCCCTCCTTCCTCTTTGCCCAATTGAAGTTCCTCCATTCTTTCCATGCCCCACCACATTATGGATCAGCATCCATTTCTCTGAATGAGAACATTCAGCCTCTGGTTTTTAGGGATTGGCTTAATTCATTCACTTAGCATGACATTCTCCAACTCCATCCATTTACCTGCAAGTGCCATAATTTTATTCTCTTTTAATGCTCAGTGATATTTCATTGTGCATATATATCACAGTTTCTTTATCTATTCATCTATTGAAGGGCATCTAGGTTGGTTCCACAGTTTAGCTATTGCAATTCAGCTGCTATAAACATTGAAGTGGCAGCATCACTGTAGTATGGAGTTTTTAAGTCTTTTGGGTATAGACCAAGGAATGGGATAGCTGGGTCAAATGGTGGCTCCATTCCAAGTTTTCTAAGGAATCTCTATACTGCTTTCCATAGTGGTTGCATCAATTTGCCATGCCATCAGGAATTAAGGAACTGAACAGACACTTCTCAGAAGAAGATATAAGATCAATCAACAAACACATGAAAAAATGTTCAACTTCTCTAGTAATTAAAGAAATGCAAATCAAAACTACTCTAAGATTTCATCTCACTCCAGTTAGAATGGCAATTATCAAGAATACAAGCAATAAGTGTTGGCAAGGATGTGGAGGAAAAGGTAAAATGGATTTTCTTGTATTGTCATCTTTAATTTCAATTTCCTTTTTAAAGATGTTTAATTTACTTATAGTCATTTGTTTTCTGTCCTTTTCTTCTTCTATTTCTTTGATAAGTACTTCATGTGCTTCAGGCATGCAAGAAACAGTTTTAAATGTAGTTAGGAAGCCAGGTTTTACATGACTTGAAGTAAGTTTTCATGATTTTAGTTGAGTTAAAACCTTTTAAATATATTTTCTTAAAATTATTGTTTTAATAAGAATTTAGACATTGAAATATCATGAGAAACATAGGAAATGTGGAAATTTTAAAGAGATAATTTAGAGTTTAAGAATGACATGAAATAAAATCAAGCCATTTTGTAATACTCATGCTCTTATAGCAATTCTTTTTGAAAATTCAATACAAGCCTTTTGTATTTGATATGAATTTCTAGATTTGATCAAAGAAAATGTATTTTAAGTTATTCAATTTTAAAAAGAATTTGATTGGTCTGCTTTTTTTAAACCAAACCTCTAAAAGTTAAAGTCAAAATAGATGGAAAATAATACTAAAGGAAATAAATCTTTTATGAATGGATTTCAAATCTGTTTTAAAGTAATTGCTTGATGTTGAATTTGTGAATTTAGTCTCTTTCAGAATGCTTGCAATAATTTAGACATCTCTTTTTCATTTTGAATAAATTTTACATTAATCTACTACCAAAATTCTTTTTAAGTATTCTTACTCTAATATATATTCATTGTGATCCATTTACATTCAATATATTTTGAGGATTTGAAAAACAATTTTAGAACTTCTTCACAGGAAGTGACAATGGATAAAAATTTGCACATGCATACTTAAAATATAAATCAGATATTAGATTAAAGTTAAATTTACCAGATTTGAACCAACTTTGCAAACTAAATATGAATTCCTTATTGAATTTATTACTGTTGAACAATTTTAGAACTTTTTTATGAGGTTAATTTAGAAATACCCAGTTTCAAATCAAAACCATTAATCAAATAAGATATACCTTTATGAAGAATACATATGCAGATGTGGAGAAAGAGAATAAAAGTAGTGATTATATTCTCCAATATTTTCCCATTTTCTTTGTTTTCATATTTTTTTTAGTTGTTGATGAATCTTTATTTTATTCATTTATTATTTATATATGGTGCTGAGGATCGAACCCAGTGCCTCATGCATGCTAGGCAAGCGCTCTACCACTGAGCTATAGCCCCAGCCCCATTTTCCCATTTTCTAACAGCAAGTTTTCTTTCCTGTCTGAAAAATTAGATTTCAGAGATAACATTTCCTCCAACAGAGTTGATGAGCCAGAAAATAATTATAGTATTGCTGTACACATCTGTGCAGAAAAAAATGACTTTTTGAAAAATCTGGTTGAACATTAGATTTTTTAATAGATATTTTTAATGTTTCTTCATTATTGAAATATTTCCATGATTATTAAATATAATATCCTTAAGTAAGTATAATTTATAAATTCTGAATTACATTGGATATTTCATATTTTAGATGAAATTAATATATGTGTAAGATTTTCCATTTTCATCAAAATAGAGCACTAGATGTTTTTGATATCAAACATTATGTTTTTCAGAGTTAGAATTCTGTCTTCCATCAAAAAAGGATAGAAATTATACATGCACTTTTGAAGAAAATGTTTTATATTTAAAATTCAATAACTACTTTTATCATATGGAATGTTCATATAATAATAACACAAGCCCCTTGTACAAAAAGATAAATTACTAATCTTTTAGACCTGTAAAACTTCAGTAATATTTATGTATTTATATGCATTAACATATTAATGTTTTATCTAATGCATTTTTTTGTATGTGTGCCAGGAATTGAACCCAGTGGCACCAAACCACTGAGCCTTATTCCCAGCCCTTTTTTAATTTTATTTTGAGACAAAGTCTTGCAACATAAGTTTCTTACGGCCTCACAAACTGCTGAGGCTGGCTTTGAATCTGCAATCATCCTGCCTCAGTCTCCTGAGCCGCTAGGATTACAGGTGTGCACCACCATACACAGCTTCCTAATGCATTTATTAAATACACTTTTATTATTCTCATCTAAACAAACTGCTAATTTTTTAAATTTTCTGCCCTTCCGTGAAGCCTATTTTTGGAAAATATAAACTATATCAGATAAATGACAAAGTTCAGCCAAAATTTCATCCATGAATTATGGTATATTATCTGTATATATCTGTCTATGAACTGTGTGTCCTTTATTAAGAAGTAATTTGCATCCAGGCGTGGTGGTGCATGCCTGTAATCCCAGCACTTTGGGAGACAGACAGCAGAATCTTGAGCTCAAACCAGCCTGAGCAATAGCAAGGCGCTAAGCAACTCAGTGAGACCCTGTCCCTAAATATAACACAAAGCAGGGCTGGGGATGTGGCTCAGTGGTTGAGTACCCTGGTACAAAACAAAACAAAAACAAAGAAGTAATTTGCAATTAGAATTTGTGTGAACTGAAGCCAGATATTAATGCAAAAGGGAGATCAACAACTGACAAATGTTTTAATCCAGAATGACATAATTATTAAGGTTCTGAAGAACAACTACAAAATTCACAGTATGATAGTGAAGAACTAGCTAGGAGAAAGGTAGAAACAAAAACAAATCATTGTGTAGTTAATGACAAAATTTGCATAATTGTATGTTAGAAAATAAGAATTTATCAAAATTATTTCAGGCCCTTAATTAGTTCAAGAATAGGTAGGAAATTTGAAAATGATACCCTCTAGTGAAAAGGGAAAAAAATTAAAAATAAATTTTGACATGTATCTCTAAATGTTCAGAAAGTTAATACCACACAATTAAATACATTATTTGAAATTTTTGTTGTTAACCTCTTATAAAATTTTAGATTATTAAATTGGATTTATTGCTTTTCATAAAAATAGCAGATGTATAAATGAGGGAAAAATAGAACTTTTTTTCAACCTTTTTAACCTATTTTAATTATTTGTGCTATAGGGAAAAGAATAAGTGTGTATTGTCACAAAATTACACAACCCTATATAGTCAGTATTTACTCTCATTTACATAGTACTTAAGGCAAGTATTTACACATACTTAAGACATACTATATAACAAGTAAACTAAGTGGGTAAGAGGCTTATTCTTCTTTCTTTTTTGATGTGGAATTTACTGAGCTAAGCCTAAAAAATGAATAATTCCATCTTTGAAACATGAAAATGTTTAATCACGTATAAAACCATCAAATTCTTCAAAAGATTTGTATCTAATTATTAGCATAGAAAGAGTTTAAAGTAAGTACCTGGCAATTTATATTTTATATAACTAAACATATATATGTTAGAAAATAGTCATAAAATCAGCCAGGTGTGATAGCATACACCTATAATCTCAGAGGCCCAGGAGGCTGAGGCAGGAGATCACAAGTTCAAGAACAGCCTCAGCAAATTAGTGAGGCCCTAAGCAACTTAGCCAAGTCCTGTCTCAAAATCCTGGGAATGTAACTCAGTGGTAAAGTGCCCTGGATTTAATTTCCAGTACCTTAAAAGAAATGAAAGAAGTCATAAGATCAGTCAATATGCATCCAGCAAACAATGGTTTTGTTTTATTCAAATCAATATCCCCAAAATAGGAGAATAGAGTGTGTAAGGGAACATTTAGTAATTATCAGCAATAACTTATGTACAGGTGGCTACAAGTTCTTTTGCCCTCTCCCTCTATTTATGTGCTTTTCAGAACCCAACCATGAATATCTAACACATATTGTACCCAAACCCTTTCTGTGGAGGAATAACATTAGAACATAAACAGACAAAGAGATGTCAAAGTATTCAAAAGTAAATGTTTTATGGGTCTAGCACAACTCTATTTAGACCAGAACAACTATTACTTATCCAAGAGTGAGAAAGGATAAAAATATTGAATCAATGGTCTAGTCTGGAAACATACCACAATGGGATGAACAAAGTATAAAAACAAAAACAAAAAATATGAAAATCAAGTATAATAAATCAAGACTCCAAATTGTCTTTCACCATGTGAGGGAAGGCATTCAGTGCTGTCCCTTGTGCCTAGCATATAGCAGAAACACATTTTTTTAAAATGAAACATTTAAAATATCCCCAAGTATAAAAATATTAAATAAACTGAGATATCTGTACAATGAAATTCACAAGAGAACCCTTAAAATTGATGAAGGGAGAAATGACAGTGAGATTTAAAATCTATTTTAGAATAGAGTGTGGAATGCTGGAAATGCTGAGGCAGGAAGACCACAAGTTCAAGACCTGCCTCAGCAACTTAGTGAGACCCCATCTCAAAATAAAAATGAGCTAGGGATGCATCTTGGTGTTAACGCACCTCTGGTTTCAAATGCCAGTGCTAGAAAGAAAGAAAAAGAGAGAAGAAAGAAAAAAGAAAGAAAGAAAGAAAGAAAGAAAGAAAGAAAGAAAGAAAGAAAGAAAGAAAGAAAGAAAGAAAGAAAGGAGAGCAAGAAAGAGAGAAAGAGAGGAAGAGAGAGAGAAAGAGAGAGAGAAAAAGAAAGAGAGAGAAAGAAAGAAAGAAAGAGAAAGTAACACAGTGCGGATAATAGTACAAAGGAGCAATGAAATGAATAATTGCTTCTTTGAAAAGATAAGCCAGGTTGATAAAACATTAGCCAAACTAAACAAACAAAAAAAGGCTCAAATTAATAAAATTAGAGATGAAAAAGGAGGTTTCACCACAGACATCTCTGAAATCCAGAGGATAATTAGAGCTACTTAAAAACATATTCCAATAAACTGGAAAATCTAGAAGAAATAAGCAAATTTCTAAACACATAGCCTACAAAAACTGAACCAAGAAGTTACGGAGAACCTAAGTAACAATCACAAGCAACGAGATTGGAGCAGTAATAAAAAGCTTTCCAAAAAGGAAAAACCCAGGACCAGGTGGATTCCCAGCTGAATTCTGCCAGGACTTTAAAGAACTAATACCAGTGCTCCTGAAATTATTCTGTGAAAATGGGGAATTGGGAAGGACACTCACAAATTCATTCTATGCAGCCAATATTCCTCTGATACCAAAACCAGATAAGGACATGTCATAGAAAGAAAATTACAGAACAATACCCTTAATGAACATAGATGCAAAAATTCTTAATAAACTATTAGTAATTCATATAAAAATACATTAATGTGTTCATCACAATCAAGTTGGTTTAATTCTGGGGATGGTTCAACATATGCAAATCAATAAACATATTTATCATATAAATAGAATTAGGGACAAAAATATAATCATCTCAACAGATGCAGAAAAAGCCTTCTTTTGAAAGAAAAAGTTTCTTCTATGCAGATAGAAGAAACTTACAAAAACGTCATTAATATTATTTATGGCAAACACCAAATCAGTGGCAAACTGAATGGGGAAAAACTGAATTTCCTCAAAAATCAGAAACTAGACAATAATGTTTACTCTCACCATTCTTATTCAGAAAATTTAACCATAGCAATTAGGCAAGAGAAGGAAATAAAAGGGACACAAACAGGAAAAGAAAAAGCCAAATTTTTACTGTGCAGATGATGTGATCCTATATTTCAAACACCCAGAAAACTTCACCAGAATACTTCTAGAGCTAATAAACAAATTAAGCAAAGTAGCAAGATACAGAATAAACATATGAAAATCAATAGCTTTTATGTAAACCAGTAACAAATCCACTGAGAAATCAGGAAAATAATTCCATTCACATATCCTAAAACAAAAAAGTAAAATAAATCCAACCAAGGAGGTGAAAAACTCTACAACAACAATTGTAGAAAATTATATAACACTGAAGAAAGAAATTAAAGAAGACACCAGAAAATGGAAAGACTTCCCACATCCTTGGGAAGGAGAATTAATATTTTTAAAATGACCATATTGCCAAAAGTGATATAAAGATTCAATGTGATCCCCTTCAAGATATCAATGATATTCTTCACAGAACTAGAAAAAACAATCCTAAAATTTATATAAAAGAATTTTAAAACCCAGAATAGTCAAAGCAATTCTCAGCAATAAAAGCAATGCTGGAGGCATTATAATTCACAACTTCAAATTATACTACGGAGCTATAGTAACAAAAAGAGCATGATACTGGCAGAAAAATAGACATGAAGACCAATGAAACCAAATAGAAGACAGAGATAAACCTACACAGATACAGTCATCTGATACTTGACAAAGATGCCAAAACACATGTTGAAGAAAAGCAGTCTTTTTAAAATGGTACTAGGAAAACTGAATGTTCACATGTAGAAGAATAAAACTAGATCCTTATCTTTCACCCTGCACAAAGGTCAACTCAAAATGCATCAAAGATATAGGAATTAGACGCCGCAATTGCCAGAAGAAAAAAACATAGGGTCAACCCTCCAGCATAGAGGCACAGGCTTTGACTTCCTCCTTAAGTCTCCTAAAGCTCAAGAAATAAAACCAAGAATTAATGAATGAGATGACATCAAATTATAAAGTTTCTATACAGGAAAAAAAACAAGAGCATGAAGAGAAAGCCTACAGAATAGGAGAAATCTTTGCCAGCTATTCTTTTGATAGAGAATTAATATCCAGAATACTTAAAAAACTAAAAAAATTTAACACCAAAAATATACTCAATCAATAAATGGGCAAACGATCTAAAGACATTTTTAAAGAAGTAAAACAAATATCAATGAATTTATGAAAAAAATGTTGAACACTTCTAGCAATTAGGGAAATGCAAATCAAAATTCCACAGAGATTTCATCTCACTCCAGTTAGAAGGGCAATCATCAGAAATTCTGATGAGGATTCAGGCAAAAAGGTACAGTTATATCTTGTTGGCAGGATTGTCAATTAGTGCATCAACTATGGAAAGCAGTATGGAGGTCCCTCAAAAGACTCAGGACATAACTACCATATGACCTAGCTATACCACTTTCCAGTATTTTTCCAAAAGAATTAAAGTAAGCACACTGTAGCAATACATGCATACTCATGGTTATAACAGCACAATTCACAAAAGCCAAGTTATGGAACCAACCTAAGTGTCTGTCAGCAGACAAATGGGTAAAGAATATGTGGTATATATACACAATGGAGTTTTACTAAGCCATAAAGAAGAATGAAATTATATCCTTTGCAGGAAAATGGATGGAACTGGAAAACATCATGTTGAGCGACATGAGCCAGACTCAGAAATTCAACTGTTGTGTATTTTCTTTTATATGTGGAAGCTAAAGAGAAAAAGGGAAAGAAAAAGAACCTCATGGAAATAGAAGAGAGACAGCAGAAGGGGTTTGGGGAAGGAAGGATAGGAGGGATAGAGAAGATATGCATGGATTAAATCTACTCATTTATGCTATGTCTGTCTGAATATATTACACTGAATCTCACTATTATGTATATAATGTACCCATAAAATTGAAAAACAATGTATATAAAATATTTATTTTAGGTATAAACATTTATTGAAAGATAAAATAAGATTATAATTGTCATTGTCCCTATATAGTGCATTTTTAAGTTTACTTTAATAGAGATTTGCTATTTTTCAACTTCTTTTCCCAAAGCTAATAAATTATTCAGTAATCAAAACAAATATTTTAAAGGACACTCTCAGAGAAATAACAGAGCAAGAACAGCATGAAAAGTTTTCCCATGCTGGTAATGACAGCTTATTATTGAAGGATAACAAAGAGGAAAGCTCCTTAACTCATTTCTAAAAATAGAAAATTTTAAAAAAGGATATTACAGTATCAGCATGTTGAGAGAACAAGGGAGATAGGTGACATTCAGAAAACTTCACAATTTTAGTTTTTTGTCAGAAACAGCTCCTGAAAATTTACTGAGACCACTTTGTCTTTGTCCAAGATAAAATCTGAGCTGGCCTCACAGCTGTTCGTGCTTAGTTAACAAAATTCCCCTGTGCACTTGAATGCTGGAACAGCCTCACTTTATAGTTAATTTCCCCAAGCAGGTGTAATAATCAGAACTGTCAAATACATTCAAAAGTTAAAGATCATCCATGTCCAGATAGACTATCTTCTCTTCCTACCCCAACAACTCCAGGATTAGAGAAATGTGAAGCTCTTTCACATGCAGCTCCAGAGCAAAAGGAATACAACATCTACAGCACATACACAACTCACCTTTCAAGTTCGGTACCAAATAGGCTCTCAGCTGGGCTCTTCTCTTTCTCATTCTTTCTCTCTTTCTATTATCTCTATGTGAACCCAACCCTTGGACTAGACATCTGAAGTCCTTTTTACAAACCACTCAGATCATTATCTTGCTGATACGCACTGACTTGTACTTTTTCCTCCACAAGGAGATACCAGTTCATGTGTACATCCAATTTCCAACTTGAGCAACTCCTATCAAAATTTGCAAGTAGTCTTAAGTAAGTCTTAATCATTATATCAAAAGTAAGGAAAAAGCATGCTCCTCTCATAGTAGATTTATCATTTGATCTAGAAAGTCCTTTCATCTTGACATTTTGTATATCCACAAGTGGTTGAGAATCCAAGGATTGCAAACTTAGTTTTAAAAACTTTAATGATAAATGGATAAACACCCATTTATTTTTCTACTACTGGCCGAATGAGGATGAGGAGATGAAATCATCTAGTACCTTTGACTTCAGGAACTACCTCTCCCCCAAACATACTTCCTGTGTACGGACCTTACAGGCTTCTTCTCATTGACCTGTTTCCAGACAAAAGCTTCATTTGGTGGGTCTCACAGTCTCCATAGTCCCCATTGTTTTGTAATTCCTATAGCCATGAAGCAACCATCTTATAATTCAGACAGTTGTTTCAACCTATGTTGGATGAGGAAAAAGCTTCCATGTTCTCCATTAAAAGCAACTGTAGCACCAGTGCCAAAGAGGCCATAGCAAGGGAGACTCCATCTTCGCCTAAATGATAAAGAAGAGCTGGTCAGCACAACTAACAAGTGTGGAAGATTTAATCCTGCATAGGATGGACTTTAATGAGTGACAGGAAATAGGATTAGCAGTGTTTGTTTTGTTTTGTTTTTAAATTTGTTCTAATTAGTTATACATGACAGTAGAATGTATTTTGACACATTGTACACAAATGGAGCACAGCTTCTCTTTCCTCTGGCTGAACATGGTGCAGAGTCACACAGGTAGTGTAATCCTATATGTATATAGGGTAATAATGTCCATCTTATTCCACCATTCTTCCCATCCTCACAACCCCTCCCCTCCCCTCACTTTCCTCTGCACAATCCAAAGTCCCTTCATCCCCCCACCTCCGCATTATGGACGAGCTTCCATTTATCAGAGAAAACATTCAGCCTTTGTTTTTTAGGGTTTGACTTATTTCAGTTAGCATGATATTCTCCAGCTCCATCCATTCATGGGCAAATGCCGCAATTTCATTCTTCTTTAAGGCTGAGTAGTATTCCATTGTGTATATGTACCACATTTTCTTTGTTCATTCATCTGTTGAAGGGCATCTAGGTTGGTTCCACAGTTTACTACTATGAAATGAGCTGCTATAAACATTGATGTGTCTGCCTCTCTGTAGTATGCTGATTTTAAGTCCTCTGGATATAAATTGAGGAGTGGGGTAACTAGGTCAAATGGTGGTTCCATTCCAAGTTTTCTGAGTAATCTCCATACTGCTTATCATAGTGGCTGCACCAATTGAACAGTGGTTTTAATCTGATTTTCAGGTATATACTTCATGATTACATCAACATCTGAATTTTAATTATGAGGGATTGGTGATGTATTGTATTTGCTTTTCTTCTTTCTGTCCCATTTTCTGTTCCCATACATTTTCATTCGAATTACACTTACCAGTAAAATGTTAGCCGTAACAGTTTGCTTCAGTCTATTTTTAAATTAGCCTAGGCTAATTCACCCTGGGACAAAGATAGTTTACCAAAGTATGACTTGGGAAATTACTGTGAAAGGCAAATGGATTGTGGATGGTTAAATATTTTACAAATGCCAATGACGTCATGTGACAGCTATTAATATCCCATAGAACTGTGGTTCTGAAAAACACTCTTCACCTAACTTTTGAGCAGTTATCTATTTATAATCTAGAGTTTTATGATTCCTTACTTTATAAGTAGGCCATTAAATTCAGAGATGCTATAAATCCACTCATTGAACCTATGAAAATTCCAAGAGGTTATGATTCTGACTTTGAAAGGAAGATATTAAGCTGCAATAAAACTAACAACTTTTTGTACAAAGATATGTGTCCTGTAAGATTCATCTACAATGGCTTCCATTTATTTTGACCTCATATCACCAGAGCACTGAGCCAGTAAGAGCTCAATGTCAGGAAGATGAGCTGACCTAGAGGAAGCAAATCACTAACACTGGCATCCCAACTGTTGTGCATTGAAACATCATCTCAGCTTGCACCTGGCACATTGGCTCTGCTTCCTGACACTGAAACTGGAAATTAACACATGGTATGATCTATCAAAGTCTAGAAGGATAAAATTCCAACACAGACTATAATGGAATCAGGGTCAGCCTGTAATTATGAGGGCAGTTCTCTGAATTTACATTGACAGTAAAATGACAGTCCTTGTATTCATGCAAATACTGAACTCTAAGAACTTTGAAATAAACACTAAAATGATTTCTTTGCATTCAAAACATGAGTTTCACAGAAGTAACTACCAATAATGCTGGGATACATGTAAGATGAAAAAAATTATAAATATGGCAAAATAATATTTCAATTGTGTTACTGTTGTTGTCGATTATAAAAATAATTGGTGTAGTCATAAATAGAATTAGATAACATTTGTATAGTGCTTCTGCTGTATCGAGAACTATTCCGAGTGCTTTATATGTTTATTTTCCTTTATTTCTATATGATAGCCAGTATTTCAGAAGGTGAAAACTTCCTAGCATTCATTCTCTTGTGTATTACCTCTTACATTTTACCACTTTTGTTCTATGTGACCAATGGCACCCAGACAACATGATGATAAGTCAGTTCCATAATTGGATTATTTTAAAAGTGGAGGCTTCTATTTGGGGCACTCTCTCTCTCTTTGCTTTCATTCTATCCCTTATTCGACATCCTCATTATTTCAGGGGTGTGCAAGTTGCACTATGTGCACATACCTATGGAAAGACCCACAATGAAAAGAACAAAAGCTCTAGTCAAGTATTCAAGAGCAAAAGAGACTGAGGGCTCCCAAGAATGATGGTAGTTAGGTTGGACCTAGGTTCTCCAGCCCGAGTTGAGCCATGATGTAATGGTAGCCCAGGCTGACAATCTGATTATAACTTTGTGAGCAACTCTGTGTCAGAGGACCCACCTAAGCAGTACTGGATCTCTTACCCTCAACAATTGTGTGAGATAATGTTTCTCTGTGTAAGTTGCTAAATTTTGGAGTAATTTATTGCACAATAATAGTGAGTAATACATCTACAGCTGTATAAGTACATACTTATACAGAACGTTCTTATGTCCTCAATATCACTTGCTGAAGGGAGTTTTCCTAGTCACTGTGGCACCTTTAATGTCTATCAATTTCTAATATGCATCTAGATCTTGAGCCTCAATTTTATTCCTTTGATCTACCCTGTCCAGTACCTAGCAGTCTGGATTATTTGATCTTTTCTTAACTTAAATATGGTGGGGTAAGTTCTCCAACTTTGCTTCTTTTCAATGATTATTTGGGGGGATATAATAGAACCTTAATATTTCTGTAAAATTGTGTAATTATATTGTCCATTTTATACAGAAGATTCTGCTAGAATTTTAATTGTGTAACATTGAATCAATAGATCAATTAGGGGAGATCTGATGTCTTTAACAATGTTAAGATTCTTTATTTAATTGCTTTTTATTTTTCTCAACATTGTTTTGTAACTTTTGTGAGATTCACTCTTGAATACCTTTGGGTTTTATAACATATCCACCATTAAGGTCCTCAATCTTCCCTGCTGCTTTTATATACTGTGCCTTCAACTGCCTCTTTGTAGCTCACCTTATTTAAAGGAATATTTTGAGAGAAAGTTATAATGTTCATAATCATCAAATATTACAACTAAAATGTATAACTTCTTCATATTTTAATAAGTAGAACTAGAACCATAAAATAAAATCCTACCATATCATTTTCGCTTTTGAAACTCATCTCTTAAAATTTCATCTATTCTTTCTTTAGACTGTGTGTAAGTATAATTCTTTTTTTAAACTTTATTGGTTCTTTTTAGTTATGAGAGTAGTTTATTTAGTTATGAGAGCAGAATCCATTTTGATATAATTATACAAGAATGCAATATATGTTATTCTAGTTAGAGTCCCATCCTTATGATTGTATGATGGTGGGATTCATTGTGTTGTTTTCGTATGTGTACATGGGAAAGTTATGTCACAATTATTCCACTGTCTTTCCTTCTCCTATCCCTCTCCCTTCCCTGCATTCCCCATTGTCTAATCCATTGAATTTTTATTCTTCCCCTCACTGCTCCCTTATTGTGGATTAGCTTCCACGTAACAGAGAAAACATTCAACCTTTGGCCTTTTGGGACTGGCTTATTTCACTTAGCATAATAGTCTTCAAATCCATCAGTTTGCTGGTCAATGTCATAAAGTCATTCTTGTTTATGGCTGAGTAATACTCCATTATGTAGGCATACCACATTTCTTTATCCATTCATCTGTTGAAGGGCATCTAGCACGTGATATATGTTCATCAATTCTGTTTCCTTTAAACTGCTGAAATCTAATGTTTAATGGATATTTGCTTATTCTTTATGCATAAATTTGAAAATTAGAATTATTTGCTGTTCTGGGAATTGGTACTGACTCCTGATTTTGTTGTCACATAATCCATCCTTCTACTCGGTGAATGTTCAAAGACACACAAGGAGTTAAGAGCAACGCTAGAATGAGAGAGAAGTAAGACAGCCAATAGTTATAAACCAATAACTATCACAGTGATGGATGGTGGCTAATTGAGAGCAGTGCAGAGCAATGCTACAAAGTTAGAAGGACTATGGTGCAGGCAAAAGAATCCAAGAAAATGAAACAGTGCCAGATAAAAAGGCTTTGTGATAAAAGTCTATGGTTTCCTCAGGCTGTGAAAGTCCTAATGAAGTTCTGTGTGAGGACACCCCAGGGAAAAGTGTTCCCTCTGTGACCCCTTCACCTTTATGCTTTTCTTCTTTATGTGAACACTCACAAAATCTCCCAGAACTTCTTTCAATATACCTATCAACTGGCTCCAAATGTAATGTAAATAAATTGGGTGGATCCCGACATATTGTATTTTCCCAAAGATCCCAAATTCCAAATATTATATCTCATTTTATTTAACACACACACAGATTCCTGAGAGTTACATATTATAAACTCCACTTTTTAAAAGAGGGAAAATGAGACTGAAATGTAATTAATTAGGAAACCCACGAGGCTATTGTGCTTATAAACACCATGATTTACTATGTGCTTTAGTCACTGGAGACTTCTGTAAAGTCACCACTGTTTCATCACTGGAAAAACTTGGACCATCAATGGCAGGATTCTCACTGAAGCACACTGCCATCCCCGCTGGCAGCAGCCTCACAGGAGGTAGGCTGCCACACCTTTATGGCTTGTTCAGTCCACTTTATGTTACAACTCTGCCCTTCTGGCATAACGAGTGTGGAACTCTGGGGCCTTTCAAACTCAGAGAAGTTGGTGTCACCTTGCCTTCATGATTTGGGGGTGATTTTGTAGGAATCCATTTCCCCTTAACAATGAGGAAAATGATGATTTACTTATATTATAAAAAGCCTACCTTGGCAAAAATATTACAGATACACCCTCAGGTTTTAGGGGGACTGTCTGAAATACATTTCTAGAGAAATATAACATTTGTCTGTTGTTAATAAATTGATGGCCTTAATTGATTTTAAAAGATTTGATTTAAAAAGAGTCAATTTTTGCCCATCTTAGCTACTCAGCTTAACTTTTAATTTCATACTTTATTGCCTTTATTTTTGCTGTCCTTGTCACTTGGAGAACTCAGTTATCTTTGTTATGCTTGGTTAACAGCTATTTACTTTGGCAAGTAAGTCATTGCTGCAAGCAGCTATCCTGCCTGACTTAATCAATATATTGTACTTCATTTATTAATCCAGTAAAGAATAATATTGGGGACTAGAAAGAAAAGGATCCACTCATGAAATTCTAGTCTACTAATCAATGATTGTAAACTTAAGCACATGGAAACAATTGAGGCTTGATCAAATACTTTTAACAGGAAGGTGCATTCTTCATAGGTAATAGTGGCACAATATTAATTGTTGATTAAAACAGTATTCAATAAGTATCTATACTAAAAGCAGAAATAAAATATCTTGTAGCTGATGACTTTAACTTACTAACGTTTTATGTTTTGATCAAATTGACTGTGTCACAATCTCACCATCTATCACATATTTTTAGTACTATATTACAAAATAGATATTCTAGTTTTGCTTTAACAATTTTAGTAAAATGTGGCATTCTCAGAGGATGTCACCATAGAAATACCTTACTCAGTATGTTGGTTTTCAACTGAACCTCCAGAAATAATAATTTCACTATTCAAAGAAAAAGTACTTCCTCAAAAGTATGTTTGCTTCTTCTGGTGCATGAGCTCACAGTTAAGAGGTCACATTTGCCTTGTATCCTGCCCCCTAAGTTATAAATTAGGATTGCTTTTCTCTTTGAAGATTTTTTTTTTTTTTTGCAAAAACATGACAACTCAAATTCTTGAAAGTGTGTAGTACTTCAAGGAAAAATAAATAAATTAAATAGAAACACAAAATAACTTTTCTTCTCTGAGTCTGTTTCTAAGAGTATTAATTAGAAGGTTTTCGCTTTTGGAAAGGGAACAAGAAACATTGCTATGGAAAAGTATCTCTGCAATGATGGAAATGTTCTCTTTTGTTCTGTGGAGAATGTGGACGACAATAACATCTCCCATTTACTGAAGGCTCGTTATGTGACAAGGTAAGTGCCAGGTGCTGAGGAGGATACTACAGTCAATTGTGAGGAAGAGCAGACACGTCTCTGGACTTCAAGTCTTTACAGCTTTCTAAATCCCTGAAGTACTCTCACCAGATCATTTCAGATATAGTCACAGAACAACTAAATAATTTCTCAATTTGTCTACATAGTTTTAAGAGTTTAATCTCCCAAATAAAATCTGACTGTTGGAAAAATATTGCTAAGATTTTGAAAACCAGGAATTTTTCAATTCTAATTTAAGGATGGTAACCAAGTACATATGCAAATTTAATGTTGAAAAAATTTACATTGATGTGTTTAGAAAAAAATAAAAGTACTAAAGTTTTAGGGAATATCTGACAAGAGAAAAGAATTATGGAAGTAATAATTATTGGTGGTAACACAACTCTTGACTCTTATTTTTATAAATATCCCATTGCCTTATTACATCCCCAACAGTCATTATTTTTACAATGTGATGCTGCATTTTGTGTTTCCCACAATTCAAAACTAGGAGGTAATTTATTTATTCTGATGAGTTACGTCAGGCAGCTGAGCAGAGATCATATTGATGAAAGTTATTATTCTTTGATTATGTGTTATAGATGATGTGTGCAAATAGTGCTAAAGCTTTCCAGCATCTCACTGTTGTCTCTTATAATATTAAAAAACCTTTCTCACATCTGCATATTAACTTAAAGAGTATATCTATTTTGGTTTAATCCTATTTTTGTATATTGATAGCTTGCTTCCTAGAAAGACGTAAATATGTGAGAGTTTCTTTTAGACAAGTTAACGTTAGGAAGATAAATTGGTTGTCTACCCAGTCGTGTAAGGAATCATTGCTTTATTCAATCTGTTTTGTAACCCTGGAGGAGTCTATACTATTGAAGAATTAAACCCTGAATTATATAACTTGCAGGGATCATTTGACAGGAATTTACTGACTAAATAAAAAGTAAATCTCTAACACAGCTTTATAACTTAGTCCTCTCGGTTCATACCTGCAACTTCCAGAGAACAACTTAATCTCTTCTCTTTCATAATGATGCATATAGGCTATATTTATCCTCTCAGAGGTGTTACGCTATTTTTCTTTCACATTTAGAACATTTACCATATGAGAAAGCTTAACACTGACATTATATCTATAAAAAGAAGAATTCTTCAAAGACCTCTTGACAAACAGAGATGTGATGGTCATCCACAAATCTTAGTACTCTATTATATATAGGACACTTGAGCAATTGAAGATACTAACAATATAAATAATAAATTCAAGATGTTGCATCTTGAATAATTTCTGTGTTGTATTTATTAAAACTCATAAAATAAATCCTTATTCTACATTACTAAAAACAAAACAGTATTTTCAAGTTGCAAACATCTTTTTTGTTATAATATATTGAAAAAATATCTATATGATATTAATATCAATATTGATATTAATAGATAAATGATATAGGAAAACATAGTATTTCCTTGGAGGACTCATTTTCACACCATTTATTATCATGTTAAAAATACATTAACATGTATAATCTGCAAACTTGATCCATTACTTCATTACATACACAGAATGCCCACTAAGTATATAGCTCATGCATTATAAAGAAAGAGCTCAAAAAGGTTAATATAAATTTCAGATTATTTTTAGACAAATTTGAAAATAAAACAGTATTGATTATCTTTGATTTTGGCATTTAATTTTTATTCTGCTCAGTGGGCCTCATCTCTCCATCAGTTTCTGGTATATGATTTACAAAAGCAGAGGGTAATGTCCACTGCCCCAGGAAGTTTTACAGGCCATACATCTCATAAATTTTCTCCTTCTTCTTGGAAGTGATTTTTAAGATATTCTACATGCCTGCTAGGTCTATTCCACCAGGCATATAGACCATTGGCAGGGATGCAGAAAGCACTATGCTTATCATTCCCTTTGGAGCATTCTCTAGATCATTAAAGATCAGAGAAGCATAGTGTAGAGGAGATCTCTGGTTGTTGTACATGAAAAGAAAAAAAATATTTTCTCTACTCAACACACTCTGAAGAAAGTTATTTCATAACTTCATAAGGGAGGTGTACGAAAGAGTGAAAAGTGCTACATCTCTGCAGAATTATTTGCTACCAAATAAAACGCCCCTTTTGATCTGAAAGTCCATATCTACTTTTCCCCATATATGGCGGCTAACCTATGAATGTCATGGAATGCTACACAGTGGGATGGTCCTTGTGTACTTGCTAAAGCATACCTCCTTTAATCAAGGGAACTCAGATCTTCCTTTCCAAGCCTTGCAGTATTTTAGATAGTTTGACCACAGCAATTACAAAACTCACACATACAGTTTCATTAAGATCCTTTCACTGCTCATTAACCAGACATGACATTGGTATTCTCTATGATTATTAGGAGAAATTTTCTCTTCTTTTCTAAACATGTCCAGTAGATCATTGTCATTTGTCAGAGATTATTACAAAAATTTGGTGCTGTATGCTATCTTGAAAGTTTGATAACCAAAGGCACCAAGGTGTCACTAAACAGCACTGTGATGCTGGGGACATGACTTCATTATAAGATGGCTTTTACTTCCTGATTAGAATCTATTAAAACATCTTAGTTTCAGAGTTTTTGACATAACAAAAAATCTCATGACACTTTTCTTTTTCAATATTAATGAGGATGATGATGGTATGGGTGATGTTTTACAGTGCTGGGTCTCAAAACCAGGACCTCCTATATGTTAATCAAATGCTCCAACACAGAACTACATCCTACAAGCTAACTTTTTAAAGCAACATGATTTTAACAGAAATAATTTTCATAGAATCTTCACTTTCTACCACCTTTTATACTGCATAATTTATTATTTCAGTGTCTTTTATAGCTGTTATTATTATTCATGCACATCAAAAGTAGTTACAAAGATTTGCTTTCTGATTATACAACATCCAGTCATTCTTGAGTTTGCAAATCTGGTATGTATTGCAAAATGTTTTCCTAGAAGCTGAAGGCCATAGTTCAGTCTCAACTTGACACTGTTTTCCTTTTACAGATGAGAAATCTCAGTTTCAACTACTTCATATAACTTGCCAGAGGTTTCAGAATTATTGAGCAGCAGCGGCAAGATTAAAACCCAGATGTGTAAAACTCTGAAGTCCACACTATACTTTTGATGCTAACTTGTGAAGAATTCTAGCACAAGATATTGAATATCTTTTCAGATTTTCATTGTTTTTATCAAGGAATCTTAAGAATAAGAGTTAGTCTGGACTCTGAAGAAAGTAAAGTCAATTTCAAAGATGAGACTGCTATTTTCCAAGGGCAGGAAAACAATATTTGTTTTTGATACGTTTTAAGTCAAGTATTTTTATCTCTCTTATTTGCAATAGTTTCCTATCTCCCACTTAATTGTGATGTTATAGAGCATTTAAGAGTTTAAAACTAAAAGATTCATATTGATTTTCATCCTGAGACTTTCTGAACTTTAAATAATAGCCTATTATTAATATAATATAATATAACATAATGTAACCAATTTTCAGAGATATAGTAAATTTTGTTTGTTTAAACATGCCTTTAGAATTCAAGAAATCGCCCATTTTATAACTGCAAATCTACAGAGAACATCCTCTTCCTTTGCATAGTATTGCATCTATAAATTAAGTAAAATTGGTTATGTCCACCCTAGCATAAATGAAAAGGCTAATGTACTCCAAATTATAATGGGGCCAGAATACAGTCAGTGTGAAATATGGATATTTCTATTAAACTATTTCCCAAAGTATGTATAGGCATTTGAAAATTTTATGTAAAATGGCAGGAAAAGGGAAAGTATAATAGGACCATGCTCTTCTTTTATATTCTTCCATTGTGAGAGTATGCATGACCAGGAGACATTGAGATTGATATGAAGCAGTTGCCATGGTACTTGAGATTCTTTAACAGGTTTTAATATCTCTTTAAATCTTTTTTCTTCTATCACATGACACAATTATACATTTGTTAATCATAACATCCCTGAACTGTCAGTTCCAGGAAAGCACTTTCATGATGAAGGAAACATAGCAATGAGTCCAGCCCACGAAATTCACCAGTCTTACCTTCTGCTCTGTGGCAAGTGTGATGAGACAATGGGACAATTTAATGATCTTAATTAATGTTACAGATCAGTGGTTCTAATATGTCAGTTGGTGTTCTGTAATTTTTAAAAACATTTCACATCAAAAAAAGGAACCTGATGACACTATTGAAAGTAATTCATTAAGCTAAAATTATTCCTTTTAAATCATCATCTTTTATTCTGAGATTTTGCTTGCCTTCTTTTTGGATGTTGAAATATTATTTCTTTCAAGTGGCTAAAGTGAATGAAAGACTTATTTTTTTTAAATATAAACCTTCCTTCCATCTACTTCAGGAAAATTAAAATTTGATATTTGTAAAACACCTCACTTTTATAAAAACTATCATTTAAACATAATATCTAAAAATACACTAAACTCTTACATGGAAATTAGTAAAGTATATATTTTTGGTTAAGAGTATCTAGCTGCAAGAAAAGTACATTGGAATAATAGAAATAACAATCATTTTTAAAAACAAAGTAGAATATAAATGATGGGAATTTTCTGCTGAAATTAATTATTCAATTAAGATAGAGACCTCACAAATCATCATATAAAAATAACAATATAGATCAAACAAAAAAGAATGAACAGTTCTTTATTAATTTGGGAAGCAAAGGTTAACCTATGAGGGCAGTGTAAGACCATTCTTGTAATCAAACTTGACTAAAAGTATTTGAGTTTCTCTTTTTTTTTTAAATTTTTTTTTATTTTAGTTGTAGATGGACACAATATTTTTATTTTATTTATTTATTTTTATGTGGTACTGAGAATCGAATCCAGGGCCTCACACATGCTAGGCAAGCACTCTGCCACTAAGCTACAACTCCAGCCCATTTCTCTTAATGTGAAGAACTGTGAAAGATAATATATATTATTGAGGCTGAGGCAGGAGGATCGCAAGTTCAAAGCCATCCTCAGGAACTTAGCAAGGCCCTAAGCAATTTAGAGAGACCTTGTCTTAAAATAAAAAGAAAAATTATAAAAAAGAAGGGGCTGTTGGTATGTCTCAGTGGTTAAGCATCCCTGGGTTCAATCCCCATACCAAAAAAAAAAAAAAAAAAAAAAACGTGCTGTTACTGATAAAATTCATATTTAATGTGCAATTAAATATCATTGAGTATGTTGTGAGTTTGAATACATCTTCTAAATTTGCTTTCAAAATGTCCTATGTTAGAAAAAACAAACCTCGGATACTGTGATGGGTAAGAAAGTGTATTTATATAGTAGTCTGGTTGATAGATTTATCATCTAACCTGGGTAAGTTAATATCAGACAGGTTAGTAAATAGTAGCTTAATAGATTTGTCATCTGAATTGGGTGGTCCTGACCACACTGTACTTTACTGTCAAGATACTGCATTCCAGAATGGAATGGAAGAGGGAACTGATAGCATTTTCCTAAAAGGACTTTTTGCAAATATATAGGCATGTTCTAACTTTCTCATAAATAGTAAAAAACTTATTTATGAAAAATCAAATAAGCTACTATAATTCTGCCAAATGACAAAGAATCGTTTTACCTTTAGTATTGAAACTTGACACTGTACTAATAGTTCCTTATATTCATTTTCCATTCCATTTCATTCCTTGCCTTTCTAGTTACAGAAAACAATAAAATGAAATAAGTTATACAGTGCAATTCTATTTATTAATATGATGTATTTTTAAGTCAAAGTATATTTACTCTCCCTTTAAATTACATTTTCCCTGTTAAACTAGCTTTTATGAATTTCTTTAACTTGAATGAAATGTTTCACTTGGAAGTATCTTTAAAATAGCTATAAAACTGCTCTTATAGCATAAAAATTTAAAGTTAGTTATATTATATAATAGACTTTTTAAAAATGAAAATAACTCCTTAAAAATGATTGAACTCTATAATAGGTCATTTATTACACTATTTTCCACATACATCTAAAAAATGAGAGTAAAACAATACTTATGGCACTGAAAAAGTTGGGTACGCTCTGAGTTAAAGGTGTTAGTGAAAACCATGATAGGCATAAAAAAGATATACAGGAATATTGCTGTAGATTAGGATATAGATATATAATATTTAATTTTAGCCCCTTCCTGATGTAATAGGAGCTCATAATTCAAGGTACAAATCTTTGTCATTTTATTTCTAAATTTATAAAAATAAATACATAATTAATACTTCAGATGTGAACTGAAGTAGACAAACAATAATTTGATGAGTTCATTAAAAGTTTTATGCAAGTATTGATAAAGTATTATTATTAAATAAAATACAAGATTTAAATTTTCAAGCCAAACTGAGGTTTTAGTTTTGTGTAGACCGAAATTACTGGGAGTAATACAGAAAGTGAGTGGAGAAGACAGATTGAGGTAAAAGTTTCAGGGTACTTCTGAGTAGGTGTCAGAGCAGAGGGCTAAAGTTCCCTATCTTGCTTATTTTAACTGCCAGGCAATCATGATGTAACCATAATCAAAATTATTTTCTAAAATCTGGTCTTGCTTTTTTAAAATCTAAGCAATCACATATTTTATATATAAATACTACTACTCATTGTGGTATTTTAAGAATGTTTCCTATGCAGCCTAGTTGAAAAAGTAGAGGTTTTATGAACTACTGGTTTCATGTTATTTGATCATCTACATATAAAGAATAGAATTTTTTGTCAGTTTTTATAGTTTTCATTATTTATCTTAAAACTTTTTCATCTCTTGAAAAATTCATGCATTATATTCAAGTTTTCTACATTTGAAAATACTCCTGGGGTTATTGCTGTAAGAAGAACTTGTCTTTAAATTGTGAGGCATTAACTAAACGTTTGTTCCTGCGAAGTGCACTGACCTACTCAGCACTCATTGCATCTCTTCTTCACAAACCCAGATAGGAAACTAAAAAGGTAAGTTTCTTAGATTCCTTGCAACTATAGCTGTGGAGGTGATTAAAATTTTTCTAAAGTGATTCCTTCCCTGAGACTTAGATGTAAGATCTAAATCACTATAGACAAAAGGCTAAGCCCAAGGTACCTGCTTTCTTAAGTAGACTAAGTAGATGCTTACACTTCATCAGTAGTTTTCTGTTTCCCACTCTCTGGACAAAGCAGTAGATTCCTGGAGCTTTCTTTTATGCTGAATGGTAATTTGCTCCGCAATTGTGGTGAAGGTAGTTTCTAGAATCAGTGACCAGATACTCTAGGTTGATGATTGTCACAGACAGAACCCTTAGTATGCTGATTCTTCTCTGGTGTTTGGCTGGAAGCGATTCTTGGGGACCCAATTCATGAATTAACCCCAGACCTTTCAATAATTTTGTAAGCACTCATTTCCTGTATTAAATAAATCTCTCTACTTAAATTAGATGTAGTTATTGTCATAATTCTCAATCAAATTCACAACACATTAGTTCATGGGGCTCTTCTAAGGATTAAATTAGGTGATGAATAGAAAGCAAGTGCTGGGCCAACAGTAAATGTTAGAAAAATTAGTATTGAAATCCCTTAAGGAATACATGGTATTTTGTTTGTAAGTTATCTGTTTTTTGATCAAGTAAAATCAATCAGAATTTGTATGTTTTGCCAGAATTTTAGTTAAAAGTATTTTTTGATGTCTAACTTCTTTTTAGTTTTACCTGGGAAATTTTGTTTGTTTTTATTACGTTCTGTTTTCACAGACACAGTCAAGCCAATTTAAATATTGAAGAATTAGTTTGTGTGAGTCATTGATGGAGGTGTCAGCAATGGATTTACATTATCAAATGAAAAATTGAAAAGTGGTCTATTTTCATAACTGATTGATGTTGTTGCTGTAATTAGTTTATTTCACTCATATCTATTCATTTTTTTCTTTAAACTTTATAATTAAGTTTCAGAGAAAATATTTAAAACAATTTTGTTCATTTATTCCTAGGCATCCAATGAAGACTTACAGATTAAAGAAACAGTTTCAATAATTGAAGGATAAAAAATAAGTAAATGTTCTAATATTCTGAGATGAAGTGTCAAAATAGTGGAAAATAGAAAATTATCAAGTCATGCAGGAAATAAATGTATAACAAATTGATTTTATTTTATAATTGTTAATTTCTTCAATAGTGTAATATTGAACAATTGAAGTACACATATATGTACATATGTATGCCATATATTGTATACATAAATACACTATCTATAGATGACTTATGATCAAGTAAGGTGCAGAACGAAGTTAAGTGTACCCTTTATCCCGTGCCCAGTGTTACCATCTATACAAGCCTTTTCCTTGACTTTCATTTAATTGTTTTTCCTTCTCATTTTTTTTTCACTTTTATTATTACCCTCCCCTGGCCTCTACATCACCATGCTCAGTTTGTTTTAAATATGCATATATTCTTATTTGCATAAAGACATGTTGTTTGGCATATGTGCTTTTTAATTTGTACAAAAGTAATTTTCCTATAAATATGTTTACCTATTTTTTAATACAATACCATATTTTAAAGACTTTTTTTTTTTTGGTACTGGGGATTGAACTTAGGGGCACTCGACCACTGAGCCCCAGCCCCAGCCCTATTTCTTGTATTTTATGTAGAGTCAGGGTCTCACTGAGTTGCTTAGTGCCTCGCCATTGCTGAGGCTGGCTTTGAACTCATGATTCTCCTGTCTCAGCCTCCCTAAGTGCTGGGATTACAGGCTTGCGCCACTGCGCCCGGCTTTAAAGTCTCTGTCACATGTTTACCTAGTTCTTTGTTCTAATTTTTGTACAGTGTTCCATTATAATTCATATTTCCATTTTCCTGTTTAAGGACACTAACGTACCCCAATTTCCTTCTATCACAAATAGACAAGTAACAATGAATTGTGAAAATGCCCTGCTGGCATATGCTTAGTATCATAGAAAATACATTAGTCATTATTTCACTAAAGATTGGTAGTTTGCCCTCCAAAATCCCTCTTCCAATTTGTATTTGCATGAGTAAGATAAGCCTGTTCTCAACTTTCTATGAGCTCACCAAAATTGGTTTTGTTTGGGTTGCTGTTTCTTTCATAACAGATGCATATAACGTGGTAGCAATGAAGAAATAGTTTGTCTATCCAAACCAGGGCATTTTTGGTAGTTAAGATGAGAAATAATTTTAAAGAGATATCAATCATAAAAAGAGATTATTTTAGACAGACCAGAATGAACATTCATTCAAGTTTGTTTCAATTGTCTATAGTTATTTGATTATTAGTGAATTTGAACATCTCTTCATGAAGCTCATTGGATAATCTGTAATAAACCCATATATGCTTTTCACATTGTTCTCCTAGTTTCCCATATTTTTAAAATTCATGAACAAGATTTATGTGTATTTTAAGTTCTAATTCCTTGATGTTAGTCATCTCCAAATCTGTAATTACTTAACAATATTTTCTCTAATGTGTCCTAAACACCTTAAGCAAACACATTAAACACTAAAGCAAAGTGCAAATAAATCTATTTCTTTAAGTACTTAAGTAAGATAATTCTATACATTATAGTAAAAATATAGTGTCTTTTACTCTTTTCAATTAGCACACAGAAGTCTTCTATTCAACTCATGTTCATTTTTATATAGGCATGAGGTCCAGAAAAACCTTACTTTTTCTACAGATTGTAATCCCACCTCCTATACAATCCATTCTTTCTTTACAAATTTGTTAAGCCATAACAATCATACACCAAGTTCCCCTATATTCATAGGACATCTTTATGGGCTAATTGGTTATATTACTTTAGTTTTCTGTTCACATGCAAATATCATAAGGTTCCTAACATTATGTTTTTGGAATTTCTCTTAATATCTAATAAAGTAAATGTCTTCTTTTTATTTCAGAAGTCTTTTAGCTATGATTGGATATTAACTTTTACATAAAAAAAATTAAATCACATGATCAAATTTTACAAAACTTCTTCTGGAATGTTACTTTCAATATTAGTAAATTTATAGTTTAGTTTGGGTGCCACAACCTTTTCAAGGTATGTACATAAGTACCTTCAGCATGGTGCTTAGAAAATGAGCAAATGTCTTCATGTGTTACTTCTGCCTTGCATTTATTTTTTTTCTAACATGGGTTCTGGAGTACCTATAAGGTAGAACCTGGGTCACATTACCTTTGGGAATGTCTGTGAAATTCTGGTTTTGTTTCATGCATCTGCAGTAAAAAAAAAAAAAAATATCAACTAGTGAGAGGCTGTCATGTATTTTGAGACTACCCCATCTATTATGGTTTAGACATGAGGTGACCCCCAAAAGCTTACCTGTGAGACAATGCAAGAATTTTCAGAGGTGAAAATGATTAGGAGAGTTGTGACTTAATCAGTGGATTAATCCACTGATATGGATTAATTGGGTGAGAACTATAGGCAGGTAGAATGTAGGCAGGTCACTATGGATGTTCCTTTGGAGTTTATATTTTGTCCTTGGTGAACACTGTTTCTCTCTCTCTCTCTCTCTCTCCTTTCTCTCTCCCCCTTTCTGTTTGCCATGTTCTGAGCTGCTTTTCTCCACCATGACCTTCCACCATGATGTTCTGATGATGCTCTGCCTCACCTCAGGCCCAGTGCTATGGAGTTGTCTGACTATGGACCGAATTACTGAAACTTTGAGCCAAAATAAACTTTTTCTTCTTTAAAAAGTTCTTTTCAGATCTTTTAGTCATAGTGATGAAGATGAACAAAATACCATTCATACCTCATATCTTCCACCTCAAACACAATCCAGTTTTTTTCCTAAAAAACACATTTCAAGGACAAAAACTACCTTTATTCTTGATTGCTTATAGAGAGAAAAATATTTTGAATGGCACAATTATCCTGGATAACTTGGCAGACATGACTCTTATTGAAAATTAATTAATTAGAATTCCAGATTAGTTGTTCATATGATTCCTTTACAGAAAAACTTTCTGGCAATAGACATTAAAAAATCACCAAATTTTAGATCTAAAAAAAAGATATATCACTTATAAATAAAGCTGTTATTATTATGTCTGTCATTTGCACATAGTCTTTGTATTAGTCAGCTTTTTTACTGCTGTGACCTAAAGGCCTGACAATATATTTTAATGATATACATATTTCTACGGTTTTCCCACTTCATAATCCATAGTAAATAATTAACTGGTATAGTAATACATACTGAATTATATTAATTTTGCATAATTTATTCTAGTCAATGTTGAGTGAGTATGAAAATTTCTATTAACAACATTTTGGTCTTACATGGATGAATATATTTAGTTACTCTTTGGTTACCATAATTTTCCTAAAACTAGTGGATTATATATGCTATTTAATTATCCTTAATTTATTGTTATTATTTTTTGGAATCCTATATACACAGTTTCTGCTTATGTTGTCTTACACTAATGTTCTAAATAATTCAATCAGGCTAGGTTTGTGGCTCAGTAATAAAGCACTTACCTGGCATGTGCAAAGCTGTAGGCTTGATCTCCAGCATTGCAAATAAATAAAAAGAAAAGAAAAAAAGAAAGATATCAATCAACATATTTCTAAACAAATATCTTACTATTTCCAATATTCTGAAATATTTTACTGTACAATGTTAATATTTAGTATGCATAGCCAATTATTCATGTTACTATATTTTTTGTTTTTTTTTTCCTGACAATGTTAAATTACAAATAGGAGACACAGAATAACAGCAGTTTAAAAAAGACATAAGTTTTTCTCTTGCTAAAAAGTATTTGGGTGTTAGAGTGAGTGACTGTGCTTCATAAAAGTTGGGAATAGTTGGTACAACATAATGTCATACATAGTATGAAGCTCCTTCCAACCTCTTGGTCTTTCTTAGCTGATGTCCTCATCTACATGATGTAAAATGACTCACTACCATTGACACTCCAGTGAGCAGAATTAAACATGGCCATTCATAACTTCAAGAGAAGCTGAAAGAGAGTGTTTAGTAGGAAGTCACAGGTCTAATTTAAAAATATGATGAATATATAAAAAAGTGTAGGATGTGTCCTAAATACAGTAACCACATATCCCAGTTGCTGCATAAGTTAAGGAAATTGCACCAGCTCTTCCAGAATTTTTAAGCTCCCTTCCATTTTCAGAGGACTTTCAATTTGGAAAGTAAATCCTAAAATTTCTCTAAGTTTGGAGGGAAACTATCAGACTCACCCACAAACACTATGATGTTAAAATGTGCTAAATTAATTCCAGTATCTGTAAGTCTTATATTTGTGACTTACTTTGTTTTAATTCCCAATAGCCTTAGTACATTACCTACATTTATATATTCTTTATTTCTCAGATACAGCACCAACTTCATTCCTTTATCTATTGTTATAATTGAAAATTGATCTCATCATGTTTTGCTACCACATAATTCAAACCAGTAATAACTGACCATATCATGTTTTGCTACCACATAATTCCTATCAAAAAAAACATACTTTCTATCAATAATTAACTACAGATACTTGTAGACAAAAAAAAAAACACCTCACTATTACTTCTCTTATTGAAATAACTCAAATGTACTTACATTTTTACCATAAGAAGTAAGGTTGCTGTTTGCAACCTTTTGAAATAAATATAAAATCGTGGATAAGATAGTAACATAAGTGACTCTGTATAATGTATATTAAATATCAACTTTCCTTACAAAATGCCATAGATATTATTAATGAAGACAAGATTTTTTAATCAGCATGGGTTTTATAGCAGAAAAGTAAAAAGGATTCTCATGAGTTCTTTGACTATATTACTGAGTTTACATACTCTGTACTTTACATTGGTTTTATTTCCTTTTTGTTCCTTCCAAAATATTTATTCATCAAAGTAAACCCAAACTTTTCATATGCCTCTATTGCATAAACTTTAGCCTGTCCCACAAATTTCATTGGAAATCTATGTGATGATACACAACTGTGAGATAATACTTTGTGAGATAGTACTTTATGTTAGTTTAAGATGCAGGTATTTGTTAGCAGAAACATTCAGTGACACAAAAACATAATAGTCCTAGGAATTCTGATCACTCTACGTAAGTATATAATTTAATACTTGCATTTTTACTAAGACAAAATGTTATCTTTGTTAGTCTGTATTTTAGAAGACTTGCGAAAAATCATCTTCCAAGGACCAACATTGAATGCCATAGATAGATACTGCACTTCACAGACAGTACAATATCTCATGTGTCTGTCTATCCACCCTTGACAGTGAATGTAACAAAACAAGTCCATAAGCTAGAAATTGCTTGTCAGATGAAAAAGTGATCATACACTGGAAAGTATTTATGGTATCAAAGTATATGCATTCTCAAGTTAGAAAAATTATGATTGTAATAATTTTTTTTTCTATTTGCCTCAACAAATATTTTCAGTGAATAGTGTGTACAGCTTCTGAAAATTTGTTTGTTTTCTGTTATGTTTGATAACATGTATTTAAATGCAACTTTTGAGAAAAATAAATTAAAAAAAATTCAAAAAAAAAAAGTATATGCAATCTCAATTATTACTTTGAAATATTTATCTGCTTTAATTCCATATTTCTAATATCATGTCCAGTTTAAATGTTGAGAAGTCTTGTGTTCTATTAATGCTCTGAAAATCTCAGGGTGTTATTGCATTTCCATTCATAACAGAAATCTAATGTTGCGTTCCAATCCCTGTGTTCCTTGGAAAATTCTGTACAATGTCAGAATTAATCTGGATTCTGAAATCCAGATTACCTTGCAACCTGCACTGCAAACTGTTTCTGCTTTTATCCAAACAATACATAGAAAACGAATAGAACTTAGAAGAGAGAATGGGGTTATTTATTTTTATCATATAAATCCAATTACATGCCTACCAATTTAACTTTTATATACAACTGCAAGACTCAGAAATATGCTATGCAACTAGTATTACATGGATAAGTGTCATTTGTTTCAGACCTATATATGTTACAGGAGAGATTAGTCATATGATATTTTGCTTGCAAATATTTTAATCAGTATTTTAGTGGAGTGCAAGACAGTACAGGATGTTTCCATGTCCCCATCACCAAGCCTTTCCTCAAGTGAACATGTTATATAACTGTGGTACCTTTATCAAAACCAAGAAATTAACCTCCCTACATACAATACTATTAACTACACTATAGACTTTTCATTTTTCAATGACTTTTCTGTTAATAGCATTTTTTTACTCCAAGTTTTGATCCAAATTTTAACTACTTAACACTATTTTTTGAATAATTTTCTGGGTTCTGTTGAACCCTAATAATCAATGAAGCAGATATGCTCCACCTTTGGGAAGCTTATTATCTAATAGGGTAAGTAGACATTCAATTATCAACAACATAGATGATGAATTTTTTTAAAAAATAATAAGTGGTAAGCAATGTTCTAAGGTAATGCAACATGTGAGGCTTTAACCCAGTGTACTTATAGTCACTGAGGAAAAGATGCTAAGGGCAAGAAAAACTTAATTAGACAATGAGATGGTAGTTGGAGCATGTTGAAAGCATAGAAGGACATAAATATATATATGTATATATATATAAAATGGTTTGATATTCATATATATGTATTAATTTAGTGTATATATTCATATACATGTATTAATTTAGTGTATATATTCATATACATGTATTTATTTAGTGTATATATAAATAAATACATGTATATGAATATATCATCTTTCTTTATGTACAACTACAATGCACAAATAAAAATATGGAAAAATTCTTTACAGAAATGTTTATAGCTGTTTTATTTATAATCACCAGTTTATAATCCAGTTTATAATTTATAAACTGGAAGCAATCAATATACATATATATATATATGCACACACCATATAGATATACTATATATTATACGTGAGTATGTATATATAGATATGTATGTATGCATATATATGTGTGTATATACACACATATATATACACACACACACATAACTAGTATCTGGACCTAGGGTACTTTACGAGAGAGCTACATCACTAGTTCTTTTTTTTTTTTTTTTTCAGATAGTCTCTATGAGTTGTTGAGAGTTTCATTAAGTTGCTGAAGATGACCTCAAATTTGTCATCCTCCTGCCTCAACCTCCTGTGTTGCTAGGATTATAGGTGTAAATCATTATCAATGTACTTGACCAGTTTTAGCATATTTTGAAAAATAATTCTGATCTGGATACACAGATTTCTCTGTTGGTTATGAAATCTTGTGGTCATATGGTGATGTGGTGAACTGCTTTCCTTCAGATAAATTCTTCCTAAGAAATCTTAAATATAAAATTTTCAGAGATTATATCATATTGCAGTGGACAATGTATACAGGATGAACTTAATCTTATTTTATATTAAATGTATAAATTTTTAGTACTTGAATGTGTATAAATATTTGATATGCACATATGACTTAAAATGTTTTATGAACAAAATAATAAAAAGTTTAAATGTTAGTCATGTAGTATATGTAGGCTAAATTTACCCCTCTATTTTGAAAATAGTAAGTCATCATTCAAATAATTTTTATATTTCTGTACAGTTTTCTCATTGAATGATATTTGAAGCATGTCTGTAGCTTAAAAAGAAACTTTTATCACGTAAAGTTAATTTTTCCTAATTGTTGATACACCACATAGCTTTGACCTAAATCTTACTGTAAAGCACTAAAGATATGGATTTGCTTCTTTTAATAAAGTGCTTATTTATAAAATATCCTACATCATGTCCCTGTTAACAAAACAGTCATATTTGGTAAAGCAATAGTGACATCCAGTGACTACTCAGATTAATTCAAGGAATGTTATTTAGATTCCTTTCCATCAAGCAAAGGAAAATAAGTTAATGAATAATGAGTTGGTACTCTTTATTCTGTTTTCTAATGTTCTATGGTGTTTTCATAAAATAACTCTGGCTGGAAATGAACAGTCAGTCATGCATAGAATGAAAACACAAGTCACAGATCATGAGAAAATATTACCAAAACATATGCTGAATAAAGGACTTGTACTCAAAATATATAAAGAAATCTTAAAACTCAATATCATATGGAATTGTAAATTAAAACAATATTGAAATACTAGTACACACTTATTAGAATGGCTAAAGTCCAAAAATTGTATAGTGCCAAATGCTAGCAAGGATTTAAAGCAGCGGGAAATCTTATTCATGACTGGTGGGAATACAAAATGTTAAAACCACTTTGGAAAACATTTTAGCAGTTTCTTAAAAAGCTAAATATAGTCTTATGATTAGGAAATCATCCCCCTATGTATATGCCAAATAAAGTGAAAACATCTCTACATAAAACTTGTGTAGATGGGGAGCGATATTGGCTAAATTATACTGCTATATTGTGTGCACATACAAATATGTAAAACAAATACCCCCATTATGTACAACGATAATGCACCAATAAAAACATGGAAAAACCTGCACCAAAATGTTTATAGGACTTTTATGCTCTTTTCTAGGTGAGTAGATAAGCAGATGTGGTATATCCATATGAACAGAATATTATCCAACCAAAAAAGCAAATAAGCTATTAAGTCACAAAAAAATTATGGAGAAATTCTAATACATATTTCTAAGAAAAAAAGTAAGTCTGAAAGAGTATGTACTATATGATACTAATTATATGATATTCTGGAAAAGGAAAAACTAATAAAACATTTAAAAAATCAGTAGCTTCCTAGGTTGATGGGGAAGAGAGAGATGAATAGTTGAAGCACAGGTGATTTTTAGGGCAGTAAGCAAGGCCATTATCTATGATACCATAGTTCTGATATATGATATTATGCATTTGTCAAAACCTACAGTACTGTATAGTAATATTGTAAACTTTAATGTAAACTACAGACTTTAATTAACAAAACTGTTTCATCAATTGAAACCAATGTATCACACTAATGCATGATGTTAAAAGCATCAGAAATTGATTTTGTTACATATGGATTTCCAGTTTTCCCAGCACCATTTGTTGAAGAGGCTATCTTTTCTCAAATGTATGTTTTTGGTGCCTTTGTCTAGTACAAGATAATCATATTTATGTGGGTTTGTCTCTGTGTCATCTATTCTGTATCATTAGTCTACATGTCTATTTTGATGCCAATAACATGCCATTTGTGTTACTATTGCTCTGTAGTATAGTTTAAGGTCTGGCATTATGATGCCTCCTGCTTCACTCTTCTTGTGTCAAAATGCATTCTGCTGTCATGTATAGCTAATTAGAACAAATTACCAAATTAAAAAAATACATTAGAAATTGTGTGTGGAGGGGACAAGGGTGTAATTTGGGAACTGTACTATATTCCTATTTCTTTTGTAAACATAAACTTTTCAACATTTATCATTTTACTGGATTAATCTTTCCTTGAATTGAGAAATGATGGATTGTAACAAAGATATTTCAAAACATTATCAGATATTATTACTGATTATGTGGAGTAATGTATATCAGGCAAATAAAGTACATATGGCTATGTGATTTTTAATTACTAAATTACATAAAACATTATTTTTCTTAATGTTTATTATTAAATCTATTTTATGAGTCATAATTCTTAGTTCTAATTTTCTAAAAATTCCAAAGAATGTGGCCAATGAATCTTCTAATTTTGAGAAAATATTAAATTTTCCTTTATGGAACAATATATCATCATTTACTTAAAACCATTTACTTAAGAAATTGAAGTACTGTATCAGTCTGTTGAATATGACAAACATGGAGTTACTTCTATATCTCTCTTGAAAATAAGAAAGAAAAACTGGCCTAGTGCAGGATTCTTCAACCAGGCAGTATTTGTTCTCTCTTTGCCTTATTAGTCAAGCGGATAATTTCCCCAGAGATGAGCTACAAGTCTGAAACTGGCCTATGCAATCCTAATACTTTCCTTCCTTGCACAGACACTAGAACTCTCATAATCTGAATGCTTTCCTTGCTTCTCCTGTTCCCTTTTACTTATTCTTCACTGATGTTTCTCTCAGTGAAACTTTTGCATGTCTATTCTATTGAGTGTTGCCTCTTTGACGACCTAAACTGATTTGGGATACTGTGATGGTTTTATATATCAACTTGACTGGACTAAGGGATGTCCAGATAGCCGGTCAACATAATTTCTGGGTATGTCCATGGGGATGTTTTTGGAAGATATTATTATATGAATGAATTGACAAAGCAGATGTGCCCTTACCTAAGTGGGTAGGCATCACTCAATCTGCAGAGGGACCAAACAGAAGAAAAAAATAGAATTATGCTAAATTCTTCTCTCTTCTTGACCTGGAACATTCATTTTCTCATGTCTTAACATCAGAACACCTGGTTCGTGGGCCTTCAGACTCTAAGACTTAACACCAGCAATATCCCTCATCCCTGATACGCAAGTCTTCTGCCTTGGACCAGGATTTAAGGAGTAATAAAGGAATCAGATGCAAGTCCCTAGTTGTCTTTCTAGCTGGTGCCTTATGGAAAACATACAAGTTGTTTTCACTGAGCTTACTATATTGTGACTTTGCAAGCTAACTATGTATTTGGCAATATTTTAAGCCACTATCTATGGTTCATTATGTATCAATAGAAAATGAGAATTGTAAACATAAAATTAACCCAATTTTGTTAATTACCCTTTAATAAATATTGTTTTCTACATGGAAGTTAATGCCTAAAACTCAGTTCACTACCTTCCAGAACCTCTCCAATTAGCTTTTTGTGTTCTGGGTTTTCTGATCACCTAGAAACACATTCCTATCTTTAAGGAACACATACAAAACCAATAATCATATTATAAGGAAGAAACACAACTTATGCTATTTCAATTTTATCATTCCATGTTATTACTTGGAATTTGTGTACATACATTTAAAATGTAAAACTTCAGAATAGATTTCAAGTTAGAAAGAATAATGTATTTTGCTAAGTGCAAATTTATCTCATGTGTGAAAAAAATCTTACTAAATCTAAATAATTTTTTTGGTAGTATTGGGGATTGAACCTGAGATCTTGCACATGCTAGCCATGCACTCTACCCAAGCTCTTTTAAAAATTTTATTTTTAAATTACATCTTACTAAATTGTCCAGACTGGCCTCAAACATGCAATCCTCCAGCTTCAGCCATTCTCAGAGATGATAATACAGGTATGTGCCAACACTCCTGTCTAAGTTTACATAATATATTTTAAAATAAAATGCATTCCTATTTTAAACTGTCAATTGATTGGAAAAATAAAAAAACAAAAACAGATCAAGAGAATAAAATACTATAACAGTTATTATTTAGCCAGCTTTTTCATCTATGTGACCAAAAGACTTGACAAAAACAACACAGAGGAAGAAAAATTTATGTTGACTCACAATTTCAAAAATTAAGTCCATGTTCAGCCAATTCCTCAGCTATGGGTCCCAGGTGAGGCAGAACATTTATAGTGGAAGGGCATGTTGGAGGAAAGCAGCTCAGGACATGGCACCAGGAAGCAGAGAGAGAGCTCTGCTCACAAAGGACAAAATATAAACTCCAAAATCATGTCCCCAGTTATCTAGTTTCTCCAGCCATAACCTACCTGCTTATACTTACCAACCAGTTAATTCATATGTGTGCATTAATCAACAACTCTCACAATCCATCAGTTCAATTCTGAACATTCTTGCATTGTCTTACACATGAGCTTTTGGGGGACACCTCCTATGTAAACCCCAAAAGTTACAATTCAATAGTCTTAAATTGTTTTCAGATATTCCAGTTGTATTGAGTCACTCATTGGGCTGGGGTTGTGGCTCAGTGGTAGAGCACTTGCCTGGCACATGTGAGGCACTGGATTCAATCCTCAGCACCACATAAAAATAAATAAGTAAAATAAAGGTATTAGCTGGGTGCAGTGGCGCAAGCCTGTAATCCCAGCTCTTAGGGAGGCTGAGACAGGAGAACTTTGAGCTTTAAACTTTGCGAGTTCAAAGCCAGCCTCAGCAATGGCGAGGCGCTAAGCAACTCAGTGAGACCCTGTCTCTACATAAAACACAAAATAGGGCTGGGGATGTGGCTCAGTGGTCAAGTGCCCCTGAGTTCAATCTCTAGTACCAAACATAAAAATAAAAATAAAAAATAAAATAAAATAAAATAAAGGTATTGTATCCATCTACCATTAAAAATATTTTTAAAAAATGTCACTTATTGACAAGACACTTATTTACATAGAAACTTATTTTAGAAAACGTTCTTTTTAATATTAAATGTTTCTAATATTATGCATGATTTAACATCATGGCCATTATTGAAAACAACTTTGTCAAAAAAATGAAAAAGAGAAAATAATTTTGTCATATAGAGAGGAAGATATTAACTAAATAATTCACACTGGGTATCTTGATAGGCAGACCACTGGAATATTTAGGTGATAAACTCTGAGGCAGCTGAAATTATACCTATTTTTTACTATGCTTGGAACATAGTAAGTACTTGATAGATATATGTAAAATTTACATATAAAATATTAACATAGCAAGTGACATGTTGAGATTTATTTTTAAAGGATCACCATTGATATCAATTTGTAAATTAAATTAGAAACTTAAAATTACAGTCAGGGAGTTCAATATCATCATTGCTGAAGTAAGAAATCAAGAAACAAAATGATAGCATTTAGAAGGGAAGTATTAGTAAGAGAAAAATATTTGGTACAAAACATATATTGTATACTTGTTACTAACCACATTAAGGGATAAATCAGGTGTAGACTATAGATTAAAAGAAAGAAATGTACAACAACTTGGGGAAATTTGGCAATTAGTGAATGAGCAGAGAAAGAGAAGCTAGAAAATAAAACTGGGGCAAAGAGAAAAGAATCACTGGAAATTTCTAGAAAGAAATGTGATTCACCTCAAACTGTGTAGAGTAGTCAAGCTCTGGAGGTCAAGATGGTCATTAAAAAGTATTTATTTGACATAAACAACTAGGAAGTCATTGGAACTCTTGGATGGGGGGCTTCACTTGTGCAGTGTGGATGGGAAGAAGTCTGTGGTGGGACTTGGGCCTGGGATAGAGAAATGCAGATAGCCATTATTGACTCATGCAGGAGTTCCAACTTCAAACAAGCACAAAATGCTCAACAGGATGCAGATCTAAGAGCACATTTTCTTTTTAAAGATGAATGCAGCTGGATTATGCTATTGATGATCACTGAGAGCAAATATGGGTAGAAAATGAAAAGAATAAATTAATCGGAGGAGCTCAAGCACAAAAAATGGAAATAAAATCAAAATCTCCTGGGAACATATTGAGGATTTATTCATTTAATATTAATTCCTTTTGGTATTGCTCTCTATACTGCAGGGACAGGAAAGCTTGAGACAAATTCCAGATTATCTCAAAGCAAGAATTTCAAATTCCATCATCAAAAGCACTCACAGGAAGCTTGAAATTAGAACTGAGATAATATTGAGAGGAGAGGGAGAGTTCATGGTTTTAACTGGCAGCACATATTGTAGAAGAAGAGGCATGGTTCTGTGCCTACTAGGGGTGTGTGTGTGTGTGTGTGTGTGTGTGTGTCTGTGATGCTTTTGGGAAACAGTAGCAGTGGAGACAACTTATCAATGCAACAGGTAAGTTCCTCACTGTGGAAGGAGCTGCTAGTATATCAACAGCAAGTCTTTACTCCTCTCTCCCATTAATATCCAACTGATTTAACCACTAATAAATACATATATGCTTACATAATTAGAGTGGATTCTTTGCTTCAAATTCACCATAAACCTTAGGAAAAAAGCATGGATAGAGAAAAGGTGAGGAAAAGGAAGTTTAGCGTCATATTATGTGACATTTCCTTTTTCTCTCAAAACCAAATGAGATTTTCCACTGAGATTTAAATAAAGAGGACTGTCTCAGAGAAGGGACTTGAAGAATATTATAAATATTTTAATCATGATATGGTATTCACAAACTCACCTTTCTCCTGATAGATGAAGCCACTTGTTTTGAAGGGAAAATAGAAATTCCTGAGTTAATAGAATTTAATTAAAAAATATTCTCATTGAGATAATTTGGTAAAGTTGATACAAAACTTCTCTATGGCTAATTCCTTAAAGTGCTTTATAAAAATATTTTTTTTTCTGATAAAATGTATTGCTGTGTTTACAGAAAAAATAAAAAATACCCAAGACTATAGGGAAAAATGGAACTTAAAATAGCCAATCCTGTGGCTGTGGCTGCATATTAAGTTGGGTTTTACATACCCATGTGAAAGAGAAATAAGTTTTGAGTTCATATGAAACAAGGAATTAGAACTGAAACACTACAAAACATTCAAATATTACACAGTGACTTAGAAGGAAGACTAATGGAATCTCTATCTACCTACACAAGTGGACTGTCTGTCTATTTTGCTGTGTTTAGGGGCAGAAACCAAATGTTCCCTAATAAAGTAGTAAGATTTTAATAAATTTGAGATCAAACTTTCACAGCTTTAAAGATATAATAGAAATTTTAAAAACTTTTTTTAAAATGTTTATTTTTTAGTTGTGGGTGACAGAATATCTTTGTTTTATTTTTATGTGGTGCTGAGGATCGAACCCAGTGCCTTTTGCATGCTAGGCGAGCACGCTACCACTGCGCCATAATCCTAGCCCCAAAAACTTTTTTTAAGTTTAAAGCAAACATCTTCACAGAATTTTGTGCAGGTTTTGTCCTGCACATTAGTACTATTTTCAAGAGGAAATTGTCATATCTTTGACATCATAGATTGTATATTTTCTATCACAATGTAGGATGACAGTTAAGCTGTATTACTCTTATAAACCTCATGCATCACATCAATTTTATAAATTGATATAAAATTTTATAAATTGATATATAAATTTTATAAATTGATATATAAGTTAGATATGATAACATAATGTTTCCACATGAGCTAAAAGAAGTCGTTTGAGATGTCTGGTACATGAAAATGCCCAACCTCTCTGGAAAGATATGCAATCCAAGACTTTGCACAAATGATCGCATTGTGAAAATGAGTTCATTTGCACAGTTATTGTCATTATAAGTGATAATTATCAGAAAAAGCCAATAGGATGATTGAAGTCCCAAAATATTACAAAAAGAATAAATATACAAAGAAAAAAAAGACCAGAAAATAAGTAGGTATAAAGTTATTACAGACAAAAACAAGAAAAAAAAAAAAAAACATAAAGCCAAAGTCATCAAACTATGATAAATGGCAGATTTGAAAGCAGAACTTCTAAGGTAAAATTCAGTAAGTTCAATTACTATATTAACTGAAAGAGTTACTAGAATGAATATGAGTCTCAGGGAAATAACTCAGAATGTAGCACAGGAAGATAAATCACATTTACCTCCTACTTCGTTTGGAAAATAAAAGCCTACAGAAAAGAATTTCCACATACACCCACCACTCTATCTGTCCTTGTTTTGAATCCTGTACTCACCAGGACTGGCTTTGTAAATGGGGCCCAGTGCAAAATGGAAATGCGAGTCCTTTCACCAAATTTCAACATGGTAACAGCAGAGCACTGAGCCAACACAAATTCTTCTGAGAACAGTTTCCTGTGTGGCTGCACCAATCACATCTATGAAACCCATCTTTAGCTCAGCCTTCACTTCTATTTTTAGAAATGAGCTACCTGTCTTTCAGCTAAGGTGAGTTCCTCTACCTGGTTGCTGAATTCTGGCTCCTTTTAATTATTCTAGATTTTTCTTTCCAAATGAATTTGTTAATTTATTACTTCTTTTTATTCCAAAGAATATGGCAAGCCAATGTTAGACTACATGTTTAAGTTTTTCGTAAGGGAATGAAAACCAGATGCTGTCTTTCCCCCTTATTTAGACTGACCTTTGGTGAAAATGAATTTCACCTGGATTTTGAATGACTTCTATAATTGAAAGAAAGAAAAATGACTATTGTCAGAGCAATAGCAATTATATTCTTTCCAGTTCAAGTGGGATTTGGCAGGTACCCAATTTTCTAAACTGTTTAATGAATTACTGGTATACGGATGTGAACAGTACCGATAGAACTCAGAAAAAAAAATCATGGCTTGAAAATACTCTTCCCTGAATTGTTTTTTCTGTTAGTGGAAATGAATCTGTAAGTACAATATTTCTAGCTATCTTTTCTTTCCTAAACCTGCAACGTGAATAACAGCCTTTTATTACGGCGATTCCATGTAGATGTTGAGTTGCGTTGCTTATTAAATGTATGGTATCAATTAATCACACATAGTCTCCTTATCTTCTCTAAACTGAAACACAAACTCAATTAAAATTTACATTTTTCTTATTTCTTTCCATTTTCAATTCTAATTATTAAGTACTGAGGATACTAATGGGCACATTGCAATTTTCCTTTTATTTCTTTGCTTTCATTTGTTCCCTAAATTAAGGCCAGACTTTTCCTTCCATCTTCTGGTAAATCCATTTTTAGTTATGACTACATCATACTAAAAGCAGATGTTAAGTCAGTCAAAATTCATCACACCAATAAATAAAATTTGGGAAATTTTATGTGTCACATTAGGTGGGCAAAAACTATGTTATGTGCCTGAATATGTTTTCTGACCCCTTTGGTGAAAAACATATTAAATTGTAAGTTTCAAAAATTCAGAAGTATTTATCTGGTTTATTTACTGTGATAGTATCAATAGTGGGTTACCATGGTAGACTAATAAATAGTTGGTGAATGCTGAGCACTATGACACATACCTGTAGTCCCAGTGGCTTTGGAGGTTGAGGCAGCAAGATTGCAATTTTGAGGCCAGCCTCAGCTACTTAGCAAGGCCCTCAGCAAATTATTGAGACCCCATCTCAAAATAAAAATAAACAAAGGGGGGCTTGGAATGTAGCTCAGGAATTAAGTGTCCATGGGTTCAATCCTTGGTACCCCTTCAAAAAAAAGTTAGTGAATGGATGATTCTATAAATGCTCTACTGGTCTTCTAGTGAGATGAGAGGCACTAAGGCATTATGGTAATCCTAAGTTAAACATCATGTTGTTAATCAAGTTAGCAAATTATTACATAAGCTATTTTCTACCTCAGCCAAATCCTTGTCTTAAAGACAAAATATATTGTAAAGCTATAATTTTTATGTGACTGAAAGCTGACAAAATATCAAGACATTTAAATTGAATTTTTGGTGCATTTCAGATATTGGGTTAATTGGAAAGTGATGATCAGATAATTAATAAACCAATACATACATAATTCATAAGTATTTATATATTCATTCCCTACCATTAATGCATTACCTTCACTTTAACCAAGTTAATATCATAATAAAGATTGCCATGTTATTGTGTTCAACTCTATTTAAGTACAAGCAACTGAAATATTTTATGAAAATTATGTTAAATTAAATCTAAACAATTTAAAATTTCATGTCTCAAAAAGTGTTTTTCTCCTAAAGCATGGGAAATTATTCAGTAAGACACAAATTTAATGTACAAATTTTAATGACCATCAAAACTTAAAATAAAAAAACACATGAAACAAACTTTTAATATAATTTTTTAAATTCTGAGTTTTTTAAAAATGAGTGCTATAATTTAAAAAATTCTGAGTAAGTCATGATACTATCAGCAATTTGGGTAGTCCGTGTTCATCTAGTTGCCAACAAGAATAATATTTTTACATTATTATGTCACATATAGATCTACATATTAATAAATCTGAGTGGCATGAATTGTTTAGTATAGCAAGTTTCCTTACCTTCCATGTGCAACTGTTGAAAATCAGTGTGAATAATTTGTGTAGTCCTCTGTGAAGAGGAATTTGAATCAAATTAGACACTCAGAAATTTTGGGAAAATAATATTTAGCATTCCAAACTCTACTCAATTCTTGCTTTCTGAAAGGATGTAAAAGGATTATTACTTTGATTTTTTAAATCTTAGTTGAGAATTTCTGTTGTTCAAATCCATCTTGTACACAAGAGCAGAAAACAGGGTTAACAGTCAATGAAAAGCCTTCAGACAGCACCTTCATTGTGTGATCAAAATGAATATTCATCAATGGTGAGACAAATCTAAATCGAACACCCCTGATGGAATAAAGTGAGACCATTCAACTTCACTGACATGTTTTAAGCTTTCAGAAAGAAAGAAAGAAAGAAAGAAAGAAAGAAAGAAAGAAAGAAAGAAAGAAAGAAAGAAAGAAAGAAAGAAAGGAAGGAAGGAAGGAAGGAAGGAAGGAAGGAAGGAAGGAAGGAAGGAAGGAAGGAAGGAGGAAGGAAGAAAAGAAAGAAAAGAAAGATGGAGTATAGTTTGTCAACTTTGAAAAAAATTATAGACATGTATAAATACTTTAAGGAACAATGCAGAAAGTGATAATTGTTGCCATCTCTGGAATCAGGTGTAGACTAAAAGACATTTATTTTCCACTTTCCACTTTTCTGTACTGATTTATGTTTAACATGAATAAATGTTTTATTTAAAGATTTAAAAATCACGTAATTACTTTAATTGTCTTAACTATTGTAAACTTTGTGTTTAAGGCTCAGAAAATGGAAAAGTGTTGTCAGGCAAAATACTGTTGTCAGGCAATTACTGCTTTTAACTTAGTTGATACAAAACTGGCCTCAGTTGTGACCCATCAAGTGTCATCCTATCCCTGGTGGTAACTAGCTATGGATGTTGGGCAAAGCGTTACAATGCTTTGGAATTTAATGACTGGTCTTGTAACTAACTCTAACCTTACTTTACTCCTTAACATAAAGCAAGATTTCTATAGCATGCTGTCAACAGAGGGCAGTAATTAACCACAAATAGTCTCATGCTCTCTATCAGCAGGAATGAATCATTTTCACAGAATTTGAAATCTCACCATTTTCCTCTCAATCCTTAAAATCTTTGATCACATTCCAATTTTCTCCCATCCAAAGACCTCAATCCAGCACACATCTTTCTCAAAAAATTTTAGTTCTTTGTGTTGAGAAAATAAAGCATGATAAAAGAAAGAAGGTTATAAAAATGTTTTCATGATGACAGAAGAGGCCTGATGAATGGAAATCAAAATTTCATTTATTCTCTGCCTGTAATCATTTGTGTGGTGGATGTGAATGCAGCAGTGCCCTGGGAAAGCTGGTAGGCAAGGGATGGAAACGGGTTTAGATTATGCATGACTACATATTGTCTCAAAGTGTGAAAACTTGTGTCAACTTCATAAAGGTTTTCAATTCTCAGATTCCATTAAATTTAAGATAATAATAATTACTTTAAAGGATTGTTTAAGGGTTAAAAGTTATTTGTGAAATATACAACAGAATACTAGATCTGTATTAGGTATTCAGTAATGTGTATTATTGTTATTACATTACTGCTACTATCATCATACAGATTTCTCTGTTTTAGGACAATTGAAAGTAATAATAGAGAAAAACATTTCATTGTATCCTTAAACATTCATCTGTATATCCTTAAACATATATCTGTATGCATATTATGTATGCATATTATGTTCCTATTCCTTTAGCAAATAATGTCTGATTTTGATATCTGGAACCAAATTTTGGAAATTTGGTATACATTTTAACTCATTAAAAGCAAAAACCAGACTAGGTTTCATCTCAATTTTTAACTTTCCAAAAGAAAAAGTCTAAAACACTAAATGAGAAGTCATAAATCAATAAAAAGTACACATACTGGAATGGAAAAATGGTCAAATAACAATTAAAAATTCTCAATAGAAAAAATAAAATATTTAATATTAAAAGGAAAATTACATTGCTTTTACTCAATGAATTGCATATTTTAAAATATTGCCTGACATGTTTAGCCTGTAAGACAAATAAAAAAAATTATAAAGTGTCATTGAGAGAGTTGTCATAAGGGTAATATCACATTGTGAATTTAGTGACTAGACACTGATATAAAATGCTATATTTAACCTTTGAATTCTAGTTCTAATTAAAAAATCTATAAGGATATGCAATGAACAAAAATTTGTCTTTACATTTTGGGTATTGAATAATCACTCAAAACTTTCACAAGATACACTACCATAATTTTGTATACATTAGAAAGAAGACAAGTTTGCACAAAGTTTTGGAATAACTTCTTCTTAAAGGATCTTTAAAGAGAGACATTTAAAAGAGGAGGCATTCTTTAGTTTGCTATAATATCATTCACTAAGGCAGAATTTTAAGTATTAATAAGATTTATTTTATTGAAGTAAAATGAAAATTACTAAAGCCAAAGTGGTTGATCTATCTCATTCTTGCTGGTTTTTAAAAATCCTAGAGCAGTCATTGTCACATCACTGGTGCTCAATAAATATGCTAACATAGTAGATTTATCTACTAAATTATGTTATGCTACTTTACTTTGAATTTTCTCTAAGAAATTTTCCAGTAAAAATATTTTAATAAAAATTTGTAATCTTATAGAAAATAACTTTTTATATTTTTACAAGATTATTTGTTAGCAATACCATTATGATTCCTACCAAAAATGAAACTCTGTCATTCATTTTTAGTTTTATAGACTGTGTCTCATGTCACCAATTGAAATAAGTAGTCACAAAACAACCACATTAAGCCATTTCTCTTCAAAGTTACAAATGATACAGGCCAATATTATCTTTTCTGTTTCATTTTAAAGTGATCAGTGAAAACATAAACATTCTTTATTTTTTTTTTTTGGTACCAGGGATTGAATTCAGGGGCACTCGACCACTGAGCCACATCCCCAGCCCTATTTTTTTGTGTTTTATGTAGAGACAGGGTCTCACTGAGTTGCTTAGCACTTCGCTGAAAACATAAACATTCTTAATAAAGAGAGAAAAATAGAATTATATTTTGAATTAAAATTATTATCCAAACTCAGTTATTACATAGCAGACACTTAGAAATTTGATTGATGAGGATAGATTAAAAAGACAAAGTACATTTAATTTTTTAATCAATAGTCCAGTGTCATTTAAAAATGTTTTTGATTACACATGGTTATGAATATACCCTTTGACTCTAATGAAATACAGATACATTTCCATGTACCTTTGTACATGTTATATATAATTTGTTTTAACCTTCACTCAAGTGAACTTGTATTCTGGTCTGTTTTATTTTTAAAATAAACTTAATAAACTCCTAGCACAGTTTCTCCTCTACTCAGTGTTCAACTAATCTTACTCTTACTTCAAATTTTTTTTCTGATACTTCAAAAACCTAGAAAAAATATAGATAAGTTTCTCTATTGTTTCAAATGCTATCCTACCATATTCCCAGGGAAGAATCTTAGTCTTGGAAGATAAATCTTTTATTAGTATCAGACTATACTATTGGAAGATGAGTTCATTTGCATAATAAAATGTAGAAATGTAGGGATCTGTGGCAATAACCTGCTATCTTCTCGAAATGGGGCTTGCTTAATTTCTCAGAAGTAAAAATACATAATTGGTACCAATTTGATAACTGAGAATTACAGACTTTCTAGAATATTTTGCCACTGGACTTCATGTCTTTTGTAATCATTTAAAATATGGATCTTTCTAACAACAGGAGATTGTTTTAATAAATAATCAAATATTTTTGCAATTAAATAACATGGAACTATTTAAAATAATGTTATAAAACCACGAAACATAAAAAAGTTAAATGAATAAATATAGACCACATTCTGGTAGACAAGATATACTCCCATTTTTGGAAAAGAAATATATTTCTATTTTTAGAGTGATCCATGAATGAGAATAGGTAGAAAAATTTATTTATAATGCCTATGGTTGGGAAATATTTATGAGTAATGTGTATTATTTGAATTTTGTCTTCTTTATACTTAGCTTATTTTCTATAATTAACAAATTTTTTAAATGGTAACTTTACTAATATTTTACTTTATTTGGAATGAACATCAGTGGCACAGCCCCATCTCATGCCCAGATAAGCTTTGGTATGAAAGCACCAGAGATCTCCAAAGCTCACAAAAGGAAATTCTAGAAGGAATGGTTCAGTGGAATGAGGAACACACAGTGTGTAAAGGATCAGTTAGTTAGAACTCCCAGATGGAATCAGGTTTGCGAGAATTGGGTTCAAAGTAAAACAATTATTCTCAATCGGGGAGTAATAGGTGTGGGACTCGAAAAATAATGTAGTCTGAGAAAAAAAAAATAGCCAAGCATTACTTTCACCTCCCCCAAGAATGTCTTCCTGATGTTAATTATGCTGGCAGCTCCCACCTCCCCCAACAGATGTCTTCCTGATGCTAATCCAGGGACGAAGGGGCACTATACTGAAGTGATAAACTGATTATTTCATTGATTGATGAAACAAACCCCAGATTCCTAAATTCCCACGAAAACTCATAGCCTATATAAACCCAATCCCTTTCTTTGTTCCGTGGCTCATTTTCCACCGGGAGAGTGGGTCCATCCCTGTAGATGTAGTCCTGTTCCTGAATAAAGACTGAAATGACTTGTGAAGTTTGCTGTTGTCCTGGTCTTTGCGCTAACAGGGAGGATGTTGTCCTTCAGTAGACTAAAAGGCAATGCTGTATGCATGTTTGATTATCAGCACTGAAGGGCAGTTGTTAGGCATGTGGTGTCCAGAAGCTAGTGCTGCAGCCAAATAACGTACAATGCACAGGACAACCCACTGCAACAAGGAGTTAGCTCTCCCAGAGTGTTGATATGTTACATTGATAAATCTGGGGCAAATATAAAAATTAACTGCTGAGAAGGTCAATAAATCAGAAAAAGTTGTAATGAGTCTATATCATTACACTATTACCTGCAGAAACTGAAACATCCCTCAAAATGAAATTCTGTCCTCAATTGAGGAAATGAGAAAAGAGTCTAGAAACTGATCCTTATTCAGTTCAATTGATCCTCAGTGAAACACTGAGATTAAAATCAAGGAAACAATGGAGGATGGTTGTCTGGTCTTGTGTGCTTTGAAATCCTGTGCAGCATCACATTATCTAATCAGCCAGGGTTTTTGATACTAGGATATAAGAGATTAGCTCCCAATTTATAGCCTAAAACAACAGGAATGGAGATGTAGGGATAATTCTCTCTGAGGCCACACTTACCTTAGCATTCCTAAGAGAGACAATCTGTGGTGTCACTAATTATCCCTCAAACAAATTCTTAGAGATGTATATCAGTATAAGTGTATGCTAGTGGCGGAGACTGGAAGAAACTTACTTTTTTCCTGGGAGATGCAGAATGAAAAAGATTGTGGTTTGAGAAGACAGATATTTCATGCAATATGCCAGAGTCTGTCCTGGAAAGACAGACTGATGAGCCTGAGATTGGAAATAATGTTTTGTCTATAAGGCTATTAAATCACACAGTGTGGTGACCTTAAAGTCATTGAGAAAACTTTTGGTAATGAAAAGATAGATTATTCTAGAAGGATATAGACCTTGCTGCTCCACCAATTGGAAGGAAATATAGACCCAGCGTTCCTGGTTTAGATCATGCTAAATTTGCATACATGAGTGCCTTATATTACATATACATTAATATATTACCAATAACAATGCTCAAGAAAGGTGCCATGAAAATGAGAGATAAATAAAACTAGCAATAATAAAACACAGATGGTTTAAATGGTTAAGCTCAAGGATTCTAGACTTGGATTTCATACTTGGAAGATATTTGAGCATTCTATGTGTTATCCTACAGAGTCGTTAAAATCAAGTGAGTTCAAGTTCATTTAGCTCAGATTTTTAATTAACTTAGAATAGTTTTTGGTACCTAATAGCATTATGATTTTTGTTAAATAAAATGTCACTTCTAATGAAACATGAACTTTAAGAGAGTACTGTAAGCAGAACAATTGTGTCTTTATCACTCATAGCAGAACTTGAGACAGGAGACTAGAAATGTTTGATCACTTTTTAAAACATTTTTCCTTTTTATCAATTCCCTTTAGTTATATATAGTACTAGAGTTCATTTTGACATAATTATATAAGCATGGAATATAATTTGCTCTAATTCAGTCCCCAGTGCTTGCCTTTTCCCCTCCATTCCTCCTTCCCCCTGTTCCCTTCCCTCTACTCTACCGATCTTTATGCCATTTATTTACATTTTCTTAAAAAAATTAGTGCCCTGTGGATAAAAGTGAGATACACTGTGGTATATTCATATAGGTACATAGGAAAGGTGGGTCAGATTCATTCCACTGTTCTTCCCTTTTCCGTTCCTTCCTCCCTCTCCCTGAATCTGGTTCCTCTAGTCCACTGATCTCTCTTCTATTTTGTTTGAGCATTTTTTTCTACTTCTTATCGAGTTCTCACAGGAAGCTTCCTTTTCCATCTGCACTTTTTTTCTCTGTTAGCAAAATTCTTAAAAAGGATGAAAAAACAAACTGCTCAAGAAGACTGAGTCTTGATTTTTTCCCCCTATCTTCCACACAAAGTTGAGAAAAGACAGAAAAAAATAGGAAATCTTTGTCTGCTAGACACTCCTAACCCACCTCAATTCCTCACAAAACAGAAAAAAACATAAAAAAGGGAAATGCTAAATTGTTCTTGTGTGTTTTCTCCTGTGCCACAAGAAAACTGTTGCAAGATTTATACTTAATGCTGCAAGACTTAAATTGATGTCAACATTACGTACTGAAAATGCTATCATAAAGGGGAAATTATCTCCAGCACAAATAATGTTTGTTTGCTTGCTCTCCTCAAAAGAAAAAGAAATGGAGGCAAGAAAAAAGCCTCCTCTGAGAGAGAAATTCAGAAGGCATTTGTTGCTATGCATGGTAACCAGAGAGAGCTGTATGTTAAAATTCACATATCTTGCCAAGAATGCTCACCCGCTTTGTGGGAAAGGCTATTGAAAAGAAAAAATCAGTATATTTCAAACAGGCATGTTTTTAGTTACACATACTTAATATATTAGTGGTTTATTTGTTACCAGAAAGGATTTTTTTTAACCTTCCATGCACATTGACCTTGAAAACTTACGAAAGAGAACAGCATTATTTTATAAAAGGAAAAGAATACCTGCTCTTTAAAATAGAAAATCAGATTCTAGAAAACCAGGGAAAACATTCAGCTTGCTTTAGTCTCCCTCTGTGTGAGACATAACATTTTTTGAAAATTCAATACGTAGAAATATTTTATTGAGAAACTGACAGCCTAGACACAGGTCATATAAAAAGATTAGCCTTCTCTGTTTTCCTAGTGAATATGTTTTGTCTGATGAAAGGTTGCTTGATCAAGATGTTGACCTTTGAATAATGCAAGCTATGATTAAGACTTCAGAAAACATTCTGTGAGACTGAAAAAAAGAAAAAAAACCACTACAATCATGATGAAATCTTCACGGTCCCACATGTTACAGCCACTTCTCAATAACCATTCTACTAAAAATTATCCAGCCATGTATCTTATTAGTAAGAAATATAGGGTAGATAAAACAAGTAACATAATGATTCTGGTAGTCAAGTTTGTAGGAGTATATTTATTCTGATGTTCATATGAAAATCCAACCAATTTGAAAGAATGGAAATTTTCCTGCAGATGGAGTCAGCTTACTTATGACCATTAAATTCCTGAAAACCCTTTTGTTGTTACTACATTGCTTAATATAAATTTATTTTAATCTGCAACATATTTCAATTTGGTTGCTGTTAAATGTTGCTGTTTAATTAATCACTGTTTAAGTCTGGGACTTTCCAAAAGTCAATTTCCAGAAAGCATTCTCCCCAAATTACTTCATATCCTTCAATGAAGAATGTAGAAAGAAGGAAGAAGATGAGGCTTTCCTCCAGGGAGAGGTATGACATGAGTTCTAGTGGTTTCATGGCTACAGTTAACATAGTATATCTTCCAGGGGGAAAAGTATGGAAGCAGGAAGTGCTTTATTCATTTCTTCCTAAATTATGCTTGATAGCAAACAACCCCTAAATCTGCAGAGCTTTTACCAGCAAAGGGTACATCTCAATCACCTTCATGTATTGGTGCTCCATTTTCTCTTCCTTGTGATCCAGTTTGAAAGCACAGCCCTTATCTCAAAGTTGATAATCATCTAACAGAGAAAATGGACAAGAATTATAGAACATCAAACTGAATAACTAATCATGAAGTTCATAAAAATTATACTCAGCTGTCACATGTTCTTCTACTAATTCTGTTTGCCCAAGTAACTAATGTAGCAAAACCTGGTGCTAATGAGGGAGGAAATACATTCTTCTCACTGGATAGGAGAAGACCAGAGAGAGGGGCAGCAAACATGCTTGATTGAATAAAGGATAGTAAGGATACCTATCAAACACCACAGAAAGGATAGGAAGACAAGTCAAGTATCCCCCCTTATCCCTAGCATATATCTAATTGTTCTTGCTTCTCTATGAGATGGATTTGAAAAGTCTTCATTTAGAAATTGAAAAAAAAAAAAAAAAAAAAAAAACCTGAGATACTTAAATGGTTTCAAAAACTGCGGATAAGTTATTCATGCGTATCTTTGACTTTAAACTCTTTTTTGGTACCAGGGATTGAACTCAGGGGTATTCTACCACTGAACCACATCCCCAACCCTATTTTGTGTTTTATTTAGAGACAAGGTCTCACTGAGTTGCTTAGCAGCTCACTGTTGCTGAGGCTGGCTTTGAACTTGCAATTCTCCAGTCTCAGCCTCCCAAAGTGCTGGGATTATAGGCAAGCACCACCACCATGCCCGGCTGACTTTAAACTCTTAATACTGGCTTCTCACTCCTACTCCTGCCTGCATCTCTCCCTATTCTCTCTCAGAGGCCGCATGTTCTCTGGCCTCTATTCTCTTCATCATTCACCTTGAACTAGCTTTCTTCACATCATTATCTTGCACATAATCATTATGGTGTTCAGGCCTTCTCTACATACTTTTTTTTTTAAATAGGGTCTAGCAGTCCTGTCTACTTTTTTCCATCTTAGTTCAAGTTTCCAAGAAAGGAAATCTGATTGGCTCAGTTTATGTCTACCTCAGGAGAACCTACAAATTAGCCAAAAGTTTAATGTCCATTGTAGTACAAAGAACAAGCCTGTTTCTCCAACAGCCTGAGTAAGAAGGAAGCATGAGTCATGACTGAGTGCCTGGACATGAGGTAACAATACGTTGTTAATATGTTATGAAATTCAGAACCTAAGCAAGGAAGTAGCATGGGAAGGATTGAACCTCTGTGCTTTGAAGTCGGGTTGTGTGATTTGAATCACAGCCCCATAGACAGGACCCAACTTCCTAGACTGTGCAGTGAGCACACAGATTGTCTTCAAGGGCTAATTGTGAGAATTAAAGTACACACAAAGGGAAAGATTACTTCTGGCACAAAGATGAAAGGATAGAAGCGAGAAAGTTGAAAGTGCAAAGAGAATCTGAGATGAAGAAAACAAAGAACTGGGGGATTTAGGGCTCAAATGACATCAGCCTTCAAAGTGAAATAGATTTCTGCCATCTTATCAAATCTCCAGGGACCTTAGCCTGTTATAACCATAGTTCCATTATTGAAATACCAGGCATTAACCTCAACGATAGAGATCTACAACAGCACAAGGCTAACTTCTCTAAATATTTACATATTCTGTAAAAATATTAATATGAACAAAAGCAATAATGATAGTACTTATTAAAGGTATGCTCTGTGCTGGGGCCTGCCTTAAATCCATATTTCAATCCATTTAGTAGGTGTATCAAGCTTAGGAATTATTACTATGACCATGTTGTACCAAAAGAAACTGAGGCAGAGAGAATTTAAATAACTTGGCCAAAGTTTCAAAATTAGCAAGTAGCCAAGCAGGGTTCATAGCCTGACATTTTTATTTGACAACACATTATTACATTTTCTCTCTAAAAAAAGGGACCTCCAATAACCCTCAGATTTTTTTTTTCAGAACTATACTGACAATGTGGGTGAAATCATTTGAATATAAGAAATCAGCTGCAAAAAGAAAGCTCACTTATTAACAATGTAATGATAAATATATAACGTTTTTAAGAAGAATCCTAGAAAGCAGAAAAAAATTATTTAAAAATTCCAGTAATGTCTGAAAGAGTGCAAGCTGTTTCCTTCATTTGTTTCTTCCATTAGGGGAGGGAGGGCGGGGGGATAGTAGGCTTTTGAAGAGTTTGGCAAAATGAGACTAAATAGACTCAGAGCTGGCGTGACCTAACAGGAAGCCAGGCTACTCCCAGCTGGTGATCTCTGAAACAGACTCCAAGGCTCCCTCTCTCTTCCTAAACACACAGCGACTTTGGGCTGGATAATCCTCAAACTTACCTCGCCCTTTCACTGCTAGCAGGATCAGATTGCATTTCTTTCAGTATTCTCCACTTCCCACTTTCTTGATCTGTTTAAAAGAAAGAAGTGAAGAAGTTAAGTCCTCTTTTCCATACCTGGAAGGGAAAACAAAATAGCCTCAAGTCCGTTTTGAAAAAATCTTTCCAAGAACTTTCGTCAGAGATTTTACTCGTGAGTACCTGGGAATATGCGGTCTAGCCCATGAGAAATAACCTTTATTTCTTTTTCTTGGGGGAAAAGCAGGCGAGGACTGGGAGAGGAGAACTACCATCTCTTTCTTTAAAATGAAAATCAGCTTTTCCTCATAAACAAAGTAGACTCATATTACAATGCAAAATTCAAACTTCAGCATATGCCTTTAGTTCTTAAGCAAATGTATGAGCAACTTGTATGTGTATCATAACACAAACACTGTTGTGAGCAGTTGATGAGGTATAGCCTTTTTGTTATTTTAAAATTGTAATCGAATTCTTTAATAATTGTATCTGGTTAATTGGAATATTTGAAAGTCTGGTTTACATTAGAATTTTATTTAGTAACATAAAGAACTATAATATCAAGCATCTATCAGCTTCTGTTTAAAGAAATGTTTTTATATTGCTATTAGTTGGTGATTTTTAAAATGAAGTGTAAACATTAGAATTATTGTAATCTAAATCAAATATTTTATGTCTTCATTAACTAATCTCTATGGAAATATTTTACAAGTCTCCAAAAAACAAAGCTCAAATCCTAAGATAATTAAATAAGAATATTGATGATCACATCTATGTACCATAAAAAAATCTATATATCATGCAATTTTGTCAATTGAAGCAACAGATCACATACTTACATGATTACTGTCATGTTCTTGTCGGTTAGAAATGATATTAAATTTTGCTTCTAGCAGTAAAGAAAAGCACAAAATATAACAGCACACATCCACAGGATTACAATGTGACAAATAATTATTTAATTATGGAAAAAACTCATTTGTATAAAAGAATTGCCAAAATATGAGAACCAAGAACAGTCTTGTGTGGGAAAAAAAGAAAAGATAAGCAACAGCCACACTGTGACTCAGTGCTCTGGAAATTGGTCACAAAATGACTTTGTATAATATGAGATAACATAAACCCAAAGAGCAAAACCCAAGCAGGAAACACAGCCCAGAGAGTCATATTTTGTATGTAAAGTCATAATGTTTATGTCAGAAGGGAAAAACTATGACAGTGTTAATATATTACAAAGTTTTTGGACTTGATAAAATCATTTCATAAATCATTTTAAGGATTCTTTTAAATATAGCATTCTAGAGCATGCTTCTTAGAAGTTGTATGATTTATATCTTGCCTAACTCTTATACAAAAGAATAAATGGGCTATAAAAAATTGGATGAAATGCAACTATTGGGATCTATGGTTTAATAAAATGATATGAAATATTATTAAAAGGATCAAGAGAGTCTTGCAAATATTATTGCAAACACAGATAGCTAACATAATAACATAAAGTCTTAAAGCAAGAGGAAAAATTTAAGTACTTTAAACGATTTAGTAGTTATGTTGGGAAACCGAATTCGTCTTCTTCAGGTGATCATAGAACATTGTTGGAAAGCTTTGGTGACAGGTGTCCTTAGATATGCTGAACAAGACACGTTTGTTTTGGTTCACTTTGTTTCTCTTATCTGTAAGCATTTGCTTTACCACCAATGAAATGATCAAACCTTTCTTTTGGAATTTGGCTCCTGTTCATATGGATCATGTCCTTACCTGGTGCCCTAGATGCCCTGATGATTGTCTATGATTGTTTATTTTTTGGTTGTACAAGTATTTTAACTAGAATCTCTTATTACAGACATTATTATGAAGCTTAAAAATAAGAATATATGAAATAGAAAAATATTTTGCATTAAGCTAGTTAATTTTCTTCCTTGAGAATTAATTTCCATGTCTTAGTTATCTATGTTATCCAAATTCAAAAGCTAAGTTGACAAAATGACAAACTATTGGAGAAAAAAAGTTAAGCTCAAAAGGCTTAATCTTTTTCAGGCTGCCTAGAATCCTAACCAAATAGTAACTATACTAGATTCTTTAGGAATGTTTGGTTGATTAAATGCAGTGTCACAAACACTGAAGACAGATTTCAACTGATATCCCTGCCTAATAGAAGAAAAAAATGCAAAGTAAACATGCTTGCACCAAAAATGGTGGGGACAGAATATGAAAAGTGAAAGGAAGTACTCAAAATAGAATTTTCCAAAAAAAATCTTGTTAGTAAAATATTTTCATTCTAATTTATTACCATAAATTAAAAAATTAAATGATAATATAAACATTAAAATGGCTTCATTAGATCATCCATTTATTTTTTGCTATATAGACCTGATCTAAGAGTTCTACTACAATCCAACTCATTTAATCTTACAATAAAAGCCTTCTCCAACCAGCCAACCCTTTTTTTGTTTACTGTCTACCCCATTTAACTCATTCAGGGAGGTTAACTTAGTGGGTTGCCTTTTCATATTAAAAAATTATTTTTGAATTCTCAGCATCAAAGGTTGCTTCTGCTACCTTTTATAGAAATGCATGACACTGCATTTTTTTTCTGATTATTATTGCCTTGTGCATTGGGAGAAATATGAATTCTATTGGCATGAGGTTTGTATCGAAGCCTTTATTGCTGGGTGTCCAATAACACAAAAATGAAAAAGTGCACATTTTTCCAGCAAGTTCTTTTCAGATTAGAGCATTGCTCTCTAAGTTTCTTGATGTTTTCTTGGTAGTACATATGTCAACTCCAGGGACTCATTATTGTCTTCACTTCTTCAACTGACAAACGCCAGGCAGAACTAGAATCTAGGATTCAATTACCAAAAGGCTGAGGGCAACATGGTCATTGCCACTTTTCTTCTAACTCAAACCAACAATTGCAGAAAGAAGTGATCTCGTGTCAAATTCACTGTTTTCAGCTCTCTCAGACTTCCCTTTGGGATCTTACATTCTCTCTTAGTTGGAACAATGATATTTTAAAATTATTTTTAAAATAAAGGAATCATGATTCCTTTATTTTAAAATAAAGGATACCATGATCCACAGAAGTCCCAATGTTGCAATAATCCTATCCCTGTTGTTTTATCTGATGGAACATATGTCCCTGGAAAGACTTGGAATTACTGCAAAAAATTTCTCAATCCAAATGTGATTGAAAAAATTGTGTATTTTTATTTCAACGTTTGGAATGTGAACACATCCATCATTAGGCACTGATAAAACTGTATGTTTTTATTACCATGTGTAATGTGCACTAGCACCACTGAGCCCTACACACTTGGTGCCACCAACACTCTGCTGCCAACCTCATTTGAGCTTCCCTCCTATGCTTCACTCATATTTATTACCATTGACATCTTGAACTCCAAAATAATTTGCCTCACTACATCCCCTCATTCCTCATTTCCCAAAATTTAAAAATGGAGTGAATCTCAGAAGTTACGTGATTCTCTACAGTAATGGCATTTGTTGAGAATATTTTGGTAATATTTTTGAAGTCCATTTAGGAAGCTTCAAAGTCCTAGATTACTTTCCTCTCAGAAAATGGTTTTATATTAAAATGTCTTGTGTCTGCTATCACCCTTTCTTGTGCTACTGATTTCAAATATGTCTAAATGCAAAAGGAATGAATTTCTGATTTCTTAAGGGTAATTCTGCTCTTAAGGAAGGGTTGGCAAGAATTTCCTTTAATCTCATAAATTTTCTGGAACAGTTAATGTAAAATTGAAATTATTTATCCTTTAAATTTTTGGTGAAATTCACTAATGAAGACATTTGACACTGGAGTGTTCTTTGTGGGAAATTTGTGGAAGTATGTAATTTAATTTGAAAAATAGTTACAGGACTATTCAGGTCTTCTATTTCTTTTTGAATGAGCTTTTTGAGTAGTACTTTATACATTTCAAGGAATTTGTATCTTTCATGTAGTTTGTCAAATTTATTGCTATAAAGTTAATAATATGTGTTCATGTAGTGATGTTTACCTCTAGTTCCCTACTTTGTTATCTTGAGACTTTTGTTTTTGTTTTGTTGGTTTTTTTCCTTATCAGTCTACCTAAAGACTTAGTAAGTTTTATATTTTGCCCAAGAGCCAATATTTGGTTTCATTGACTTTTTTTTTATTTCATTGATTTCCATGCTGATTTTTGTTATTTGCTTATTGTATATTTCTCTCTAAATTTTCTTTAGCTGTGTTTTAATATGCTGTGATTTTATTCAGTTCAAAATATTTTCCAAGTTCCCTATGATTTCAACATAAACCCCATAGGTTATTAAGAAGAGTATTATTTTAAAATACTTGAGTATTTCCATAAAAATTTCAGATAGCTTTCCTTTATATTTTTTCCAATTTAATTACATTAGTTTAAGAATACATATAATTTGTATAATACCTAATTTAATGAGACTCATTTTACTGCCCTGAATAGAATATAATTTGGTAAATGGTTGTATACATTTGAGAAGTATGTATATTATGCCATTGTGGAATAGAATTTTTTCTAAATGTCAATTAGATCAAGTTATTTCATAGTGCAGACCAAATCTTCTAAGTCTTCATGAAATATTTTTGCCTACTTTTCCTTCTGAATATTGGGACATAGTTACTTAAATATCTGAATGAAATTCTGTATTCATCTACTTTCCTTTATACTGCCAGTTTTTGCTTTTGAAGCTCTGATATTGGGTACCTAAATATTTAGGATTGTTTTGTCCTCGGTGAATTTTCCCTATCCCTGAAAACAATTCTCTTTTTCATGGTAATATCCTTTGCTCTAAATTTAACTTAATTTTGATGTAGCCAACCCAGGATTCTTTTGATTGGTGTCAATATATTACAGCATTTTATATGTTTAACTTGTGTTTTCACATATAAATTTGATTCTTTTAGGCAACACAGAGTTGGTTCTTGCTATTTACTTCTATCAAGCAAAATTTGCCTTTAAGTGGGAATGTTTGCACCATTTTCCTTTGATGTGATAAGTGGCATGGCTGTGTTTAAAGCTCAATGCTGTTATCATTACATTGTTAATTCCATTTTCATTTCCTTCTCATGTGTGTATGTATGTGCATGTGTGTGTGCCTTCTTTTAGACTGAGAATTATATATGATGTTATTTGATCCTTAATGTTGCTGTCCTTTCTGTAATTATGTTATTTTAGTTGTTGCTTTGGGGCTTATATATACATCTTTGATTTATTTTGGTCTACCTTAAAATGGCATTAAGTTCCTTCTTTTAAAGTTTGAGAAACTTCAATTGATATTAAGTCCTTTCTCTTAAAGTTTGAGAAACTTCACACAGCATACCTGTATTTTTCCCTCCCTGGCCTCTCTGCTCTTGTTGTCAAACATTTTGTTTCCATGTATCTTATAATCAATGCACTACAGGGTTATGATATTGATTTCAAACAATAATATTTTTTAAAATGAAGTGTTTATTTGGAATACATTTAGATTTACAATCTCTTCCTTCATTATATAAATCCTCATTTCCATCAGTTCTACTTTTTGTCTTTAAATACTCTCTTCTCTTTCAGGATTCTATTTACATATAAATTAATTAAAATGTTTTAAGTTACCTCACAATTCACAAAAGCTTTGTTCATAACTTTCAGTATTTGTCTCTTTGCATTTCAATTTTCACAGTCTCTATTTCTCCAAGTATACTATTCTTTCCTTCTGCCATGCCTACTTGGTTTGTAGACACATTGAATGTATTTATTTTTCATCTTACATATTAGTGTTTCCATATCTAGAAATTTGATTAGGTCTCTAAACTTCTAAACTTGATTTTCATTCTAAACTTCTACATAATGCACTCAGTATTTTCTTTAGCTTCTTGAACATATGGAATACAGTTAAAATTAGTTTTAATTTCCTTCTTTACTAACTCTAGTTTCAATGTAATTTCTGTGCATTGATTCTTCTCATTGTGGAGTATATCTTAGTGTACTCTGCATACATAGCAATTTGAATGTAGATAACTGATACTGTGAATTTTACCTTATTGTTTTCTGTATATGTTATATTTCTATAATATTCTTGAGCCCTGTTCTGGGTTATAGTTATATTGCTGGAAACATTTTGATATTTTGCTGTCTTGCTGTTAAGCTTTGTTCGGTAGGAATAAAGCAATGTTTATTCTATGGTTAATTTTTCCCCACTACTGAGGCAAACAACCCTCTGAACCCTCAACTTGATGCTGCACAAATTGTGTTTTCGCAAATTGTGAACAGGAATTATTTTCAGTTGTATGTGCATTCCCTGTGTTGTCCCCACAACTGTGAAGTGGTTCTTCATCTGAACTTAAATAGCTCTCTGTCATGCATGCTCTGATGAGTATATGTCTGAATTCTTGAGGCCTCCCTGAAGATCTTATACTGTAATTGCTGTGGCCTCCCCAGACTCCTTGCTTTGTCTCTTAAACTCAGGAAAACCACTGGGTTCTCTCAGAGTTTGATCTCTCTGAAATTTTAGTGTGGAACCTCTTTTTAGGCCTTACACTAGAGATATAGAAACAGAGGGATAAACTGTGTCTCTCCTCTCTGTTGGATCTGTTCCCTCCACTGACCCATATTATTTTATATATTTTGCTTTTGTTTTCATTTTTGTTTTCAGATGGCAGAACAAGTCTAACCCACGTTTATCCATTTGGGATACAAATAATGGGACTATTATTTTAAATTGTATTTTAATTGATAACCTTAGTAAACAAGAAAGGAATACAAATAAAATAAGAAATTTTTAAGAGCACAGGTATTTTGATGTATTTGCCTGTATAAAATAAACAATATCTATTGCCTGCTATATCCCAAAAACTATTTCAAGTGACTGCATATTGTTACATGTTTATGTAATGAAACAGATTTTCTGTTTCTATGAAATGGTTATTTCATCTGAAATAAGTATTTTATTTACTCATTATGTTTTTCTGATAGTAGTTATTAGGTTTTTTTCCTTTTGCTGTTGTTTCATTTGTTTTGTTTTTTGGTACGAGGAGTTGAACCTAGGGACACTTAACCACTGAGCCAAATCCCCAGCCCTTTCTATTTTTTATTTTGAGACAGGGTCTTACTAAGTTGCTTAGGGCCTTACTAAATTGCTGAGACTGGCTTTGAACTTTCAATCCTCTTGCCTCACTCTTCTGAGCTGCTGGGATTACAGGTGCATGCCATCATGCCTGGCTTGATAATTGCTATTTGGAAAGCTATTTTATTGGTTGTCTTCCATTTTAGATGACAAATGAGTTCCACAATCAAGTTGTCACTTGTTCAATAGGTACCAAAACTATAAGTGCTCAATGTTAGTTCCTTGGAGCCTCTGAGTTTTATCAGGACTTGCAGATTGCTGTTCCTGATAGTTTCCTGTCACCATTTCTCCTAATTATTACCTCTCCCCTGCTCCTCACCTTCTTATATATATAGAAATCTAGGGAAAGTAAATACAAATTAAAAGTTTATCTTCTGTAAAAGGAACTACAGTTTTGGCTTCCTACTCATTTATAACAATTGAGACAACTAAAAGAAGCCTGAATGACAAATGTTATTTGCATAATTTGTATTAATGTTGGAACTTGTTATGTAGTTATGGAAGGATATGTACGTTATTCAATTGCTTATGTATATCATTTAAGTTCTGTAGTTTTAATCTTTTTCGAGGGTGGGTACCAGGGACTGAACTCAGGGGCACTAGACCACTAAGCCATATCCTGAGCCTTATTTTGTATTTTTATTTAGAGACAGGGTCTCACTGAGTTGCTTAGTACCTCACTTTTTGCTGAGACTGTCTTTGAACTCTCGATCCTCCTGACTCAAACTCTCCAGCCACTGGGATTACAGGCATGCGCCACCACGCTCAGCTTGTAGTTATAATCTTATTGAGAAAGTTTATTTAGCTGATTAGGAAAGAAAACAGGTATATCATAAATATGGCATCCTTGTTCTGGCACTAAGCTGGGTTATAAAATTTTTGAGATAATTAATAGGTCTCAGAAGTATCCAAGCCTTTCTGTCAATGCTAATAATTTTATTCTAATTTCAGACTTCCCAGAATTAACTTGTTTTTATATGTGTTTTATTGAGGAATTGTTGAAGAATACACAAACTGAGGAAAGACACTTAACTGTGGGTTGTTTATATTAGCCTCCAAGTCACATAGCAAGGAAAATCTTTTTTTATATGTAATCAACTCTGAGTGAAACTCTTTTCAAACCTTTTTAAGTCTACAATCATTAATTAACTATCTCAAAAAAGTGAAAATATTACTGAGGCATCAATATTTTCCATATAACAGTTATGTCCCCACCACCAATTATGTGCATTTTATTTTATTATCTCTTTATTCAGAGGACAGAGAGAGACAAATGACCACCTATTCTCCCTAATAGATGCTGAAAGCATCACCTGAAAAAGACACCAGTGAGTGGTGGTCCATGGGTGATCTTCAAGAATGTGAAAAAATATATGTGCATGTATTTATTTCACTTTAGAAAGGAGTTTACAGCTTTCTTAAAATCTCCCAGGAGCTTGCATACCTGCATAAACCATGTATTTGAGATGCATGTGAATGTCTATACAAAAGAGTATATATAGTTATATTCAGTAGAAGTGTCAAGCAATAACGTGCTGAAGAAGGCAAGATAAACATTTCAAAGGCACATAAACTTGACATGAGTCCAGGGTAGGTGTGGGATAAGATATCTGAGAAATAAGAAATCTTCAAGAAGAGACTTTTTGAAAGCCAAGGAAAATATTATATCATTTTAAAATCTCTTTAGTTTAGATTTCATTTCAATAAACAGATTCAATTTTTAATATCTTCAAAGCTGAACATTAATTATATGCTTTTGGGAGGTTCTAGGGTTTCAACTCAGGGGCACTCAACTACTGAGCCACATCCTCAGCCCTATTTTGTATTTGATTTTGAGGCAGGGTCTCACTGAGCTGCTTAGTGCCTCACCTTTGCTGAGGCTGGCTTTGAACTCGTGACCCTCCTGCCTCAGCCTCCTGAGCTGCTGGAATTAACAGGCATGTACTAGGCTAATTATATGATTTTTAATATATAATTTTAATATTTTTAATACATTAGATCCTTTGCAGGACACAAACAATATCCAATATGATAAATTTTTAATCATTTATAAATTAATACACTTATAAGAATTTGAGGTAACTTAAAAAAATCAAAAAAATCAACTCTCTGGTGTACTGCCCTAGGAAATTACAATCAAAGAAGTTAAGCAGGGTATTTAACAAGAAATTTCATCTGATTATGTGGTTCTGTGCTAGGTAGGATTTGGATAGGAAAAAGAGAAATGCCAATTTTACAATCTAACCTTTATAAAAATGTAAAACAAAGAACATTCAGAATTAGGAAAGAAGAGAAAAATAAAACTATTGAATCTTATATTAAAAAGAAAGTGGTACCAATTGCTTATTATTCTCAGGGCAGCCCATTCTTTCTCATTCTTTCATGAGTCTGACATTTTACTGTCTCAATGGAAGTAGCTGAAGATCAACGTATTAACTGCTCTCAGAAGACTATGACTCAGCTGGCTGGAGCTCCCTGTTCCTTTAGAGTGATGATTCAGAGAAGCTGACCTCTGGATGTCATCTGAACAAATAGGTGTAGTCACCACCAGCTGTAGTTTCAATCTTGAATCAAGCTCAGATCCCTGCCAAATACTTTCCATTAGAGGACAATTCGAATTCTGGGTTTTTTTCCCTACATTGACCTTGATTTTTATTACAAAAAATGCTCTCACAGGATTGAAAAACTGGATTACTTTTGGTATGCCATCTCTATTATTCTTAAGAATAAAAACTGTAGCTAATATTTGAAACCGTAACACTTTTCTAGTAAGTTACCTGATGTATCATTTATCTGAAACCAAATGTTCTAAAGACATAGCCTCATGCATATTGAGTATACATTTTTCTCCTTGTTCCCTAACAGACATAAGACAGTAATATTTTGTAGGAAATTTCTATATATGAGCTAACATTTTACTGAGATAATCAGAAGTAGAAAGTTGAGAAGTCTGCAATGTATCTGTCTAAGCAGAAATAAAAAGGGGGATGAAAACAGACTATAAAGGAAAATGAAAAAATTGGCCTGGCTTTAGTTTTGATACTTGAAATAAAAAAGGTAATATCAACCTGACTTAAGCCATAACTCCAAGTTCTAAATTTAATACTCATATAAAAGTCCAATCTGTCTTTCCATGTCTTTGCAAACCCATATATCTCCTAAAAATACATATTAACTCAATGTGAATTAGTAGATTAATTTAAATTAACATATTAATTAATTAACCAAGAGATAGACAGATACGTAACTTGATCCTGAAAAAACATATGCCTATCTTACTGAACAATAAGACAACTAGAAGAGGTACTCAAAAGGCAGGAAAAATAACCATAGGCAGTCAGTGTCTCTTTGTATTACTTAGTATATATAGCAGAAAAGCACATTTAATATTTTTAATTCTTTTCTTCTTCCCTTCAAACCAAAATTCATTTTATACATTTGCATTGTTTCAGTTTCCTTCAATTTGGAGCTACCAGCATTAGTAGTTGAGCAGAATTCTATTTTCACAAATCTACATTTTGGTTACATATAAAATACCAACATTTATTTGTTTATTTTATCAATGAATACAACAAAGCAGCATACTACAAAGAATTTTAATTTTAAATATATTGAGTTAATTTCAAAATCAGAGTCATCATGACGAAAGGTGAATTTGTTTTAGAAAAGGAATAGCACCTTCTTAAAAAAAGTCTTATAAGTTTTAATATAAAAATCCAGGCAAAATAATTCTACAATTTTTTTCCTAGTAGAGTTTTAATACTCATGGACAACTCAGGCATAATAAAACAGTATTCATTACCATAAGAAAAAAAATTTAGCATTGTTTCCTTTATCACGTTTTTATTTTATTTCATGTTCATTGTATTTTAGTAATAAAGGATCTCAATTAAAAATTTTATGAAACATGTTTACATGTCTACTTTTCCTCTGTTCTTCACTTTCTAATTATCTCTCTTCACCCACATGCACACTCACCTCTACTACTTCTGTTTTCTTTCTCCACATGCAGGGCTTTTAACTGGCAAAAGGAATCAATGTTCCCTATATATGGAAAATTATTGTTTCTTCATCAAAAATATGCATCCCTGAAATAATAAAAATGAATGTTGTAATCAATAAGTTTCATGACTCAGGTTTTACTTTGGCCCCCAAAACAGAAAATTAAAATTCCCTAGTTATAATTTGACTAAATGCTAATTTCTAGAGATTTTAAGTAATCTGAAATTCCTTATGAAGAATGGGGAAGAAGATACTTGTGAAGCTTGCAATTGCCCTTTTGAATGGTTACAGTTATGTTTTGAGTTGAAGCTCTGCCAGTATACAAATGCAAGACTTTGAAAAGAAAATTAATCTCTGAGCTTCAGGTTCTTCATTAAAAATATCAGGATATTTCTGAAACTTACCTTCATAGTTTCTTTTAGCTCTAGCGTATATCAGTGCATGCCCTTCCTGTTTCAGTTTTTTATTTTTAAAATAAACTTACTTGGCTCATACTGTATGCCATTTTATTGTAACATCAAGATATTCACTCTGATATTGCTATTTCCTTCAATAAGATTATATTTACTTCTATTTTCACATTATGAATAACAAGAAGCTTTTAACATCTTTGTTCTTGTAAGAAACTCCCTTCTTTATAAAACCAAACATGACAACTACTTGTGTATCTAAAAGAGAGAGGATAAGCTTTTTTTAATCAGTGAAATGGTCTTAATTTAAAACATAAACTGTAATGCTTTGACTCATAGGGAATTTTACATTAAGTAATTCTCCAGAATATTATGACTTCCTATTAAGAAAAAAAATGCAAATCCAAAAATGTTTCCCTACTGGACTAACCAATCATTTAGTACATGTAATTAATCAATAAAATCTGCAGTTACTTTGGGAATTTGTTTTTTGTTTTGTTTTGTTTTTAAATTATGCTGTTTCTAATATTAATTTACTTATCAGTTGCAGACTTTTGCTTCATGTTTCCCATATTATATCTTTAGAATGGTTGAACTTTTAAAAATTAACCTGAAATTTTTACTCTTTTAGAGCAAAAATAGTTGGCAGTATTTTAATGTCAAAACAAATTTCAAGACAAGAAAAGGGGATTCTGTAGTACTAATTTTCTCATTCCTTCAAGCACCTTCCAATTAAAAAGAAAAATGTTTAGCAAGTTAATACTTGTTTTTAAAAGCAAAAATAAGATAACAGTCAGATTACATTTGACTGAATAAAACTACAGGACACACAGCTTAAATAATGTGGCACTTTATGTAAAATATGGAGGTAGGATGCTTCAAGAGTGGTTAACTCACACAGGATTCAGGTTCTTTCCATCTTCTTATTTTCATCATTCATAGCAAATCTATTTTACTTTAGGGTAACCTTGCTCAATGTTGCATGACAGCCACTTCAGTCACAGGCATGACATAAGACAGGACAAGTCAAAATAGAAACCATGTCCCCTGTAGCTGCACTTAAATCAAAGATCATTCTCAAAAAGGCCCCATCCACAACCCTGGAAGATTGTGTATTTCTCCTCACATTTCACTGGCCAGAAAGTTATCATGTAGAAATATATAAACCAATTGCAGAGAAATGGACATAAGTCAGAATATAAGATGACCAAAACATTTTAAAAAGGTGAAGAAATGTGTCAAAACTGTATCACACAACTAATACAATGCCCCTATAAAACCATATTTTTTCACTATGAAGATCATTTTTTTCCTCTATGAAGATTATTTTCATTGATCTGAAAGTACACATACATTTTTGTGTATAGGTTTCAAAATTTATGTTGTTCCGATGATTTCACCCATTGTTTAAAAATATAATTTTCTCTGCTTAAATAAATGTGAATGCATGTTTAGGCAGTTTTATAATTATTTATAAGTGTGATTTTACTAGTTTAAAGTATCATACACATTTCTAAACAAAATACATGTACAGGTAAGGAAAATTATCACTCAGGGATTAAAGTATAAACCACTTATATTTTCTCAGACCTAAAAATTCTGTCCATTTTTGTCTTATCATTATCTCTGTTGAGTTGTTACAATCCAACTATGCATCATTGAAATGTCTAATACCTATATCTGGAAGGAAGAACTACTGAATTCTGAGGACAGAGATTACTATCAATTGATGGTTTGGGATCCCAATAGTTCAAAAATGATTTAGGAGAAATTAATACTTCATTTCATTTTATTGAGAGAAAAATCAAATGTACATATTGCAAAAATCTACTACTTGTTTTTTGAAAAGACAATGGCGATCTTTTATTACACAGAAGAATGAATCACAGCAAGAAAACCTTCAACTTTCAATCTGTTCCTCAGTAACTTATTCGTCTCTCAAGCACACACACACTACAGCAAATGTATTTGTATCCCCAAACTTCTACCAAGAAAACCTCTCACTTCATGAAAGATACATTTTTCCAGGTCAAAGTTAAATCTTCTTCACTTGTGCTTAGGACTTCAGCCTCTATTCATTATATTTTAGCTTTTGTCTCTGCCTCTCAAATGGCAGAACCATATAACACTGTGCCCTGGGCTAGGTATGTAGCTCACTGGACAGCACTTGCCTAGGGCACACAAGGCCCTATGTTCCATTGCTAGACAGCAAAAACAACAACAAAGAAAACAGTATTCCCCCCAGGAAGTTTTCCTTCAAATATTCTCTCTTGTTTTTCAGCATAGATCTATAATAGTGTCCTAAATTGCTATCTCCACGACCTTTGTTTCCTGTTCCTTCCCCAGCTGTACAGCTACTGCCCCATCACTCTAATGTGTCTTTTGCAAGGGGAGTAATGATTCCATTCATAGTTAATACAACCCATGTATATGTTTTAGCCCTTGTCTTCTGGAAATCTCTATGCTTTGGAGATTGGGAACTTAGGACAATTCCTGAAAATAATCACTCCCTGTGTTATCTGTGCCACTGCGGCCTCCCAGGTTTCTTCTAACTTCTCTTGCCATTTCTTGCAAGTTTCTCCAACCTGTTTTCCTCAGACTTGTTCTTCAGAATTCACTTCTAGAATTTTCCTCTGCAATCTTCCTAGTCACCTAGTAGACTCACTGTGTTATATAATTACTATTTATAAAAGCATTTGGAAACGTGTCTGCCTCCATACCTATATAAAACTTGTTAAACAAAAAAAATCTCATCTTTTCTACAGGGTCAATCATCATTTATGTACTGATTCTCATAGTTTTATACCCAATAGAGACATCTATCCTGAGCTTTATATTGATGTATTGGGCTTCTTATTTTATGGCTGCACTAGAAGTTACAAATACTTCCAGCTCAAACTCAGTTCACTTTGAATTCATCTTCTTCCTAAAGCAATGTGCTTTATCTTTCAGGTTCAGTGCCTAGAATCTCTTTGCCTAAATTAGAAGCTATGCTTGATCTTGATTCTACTCTCTGCCTAAACTGCCTTATCATGTTTCAGAATCTGAACATCTTGAAGAATCTGTAATTATTTAATCCTGTCCCTGAAATTCCTTTAATTATTAATTAAAGGTTTGCTCTTCCTGAAAAATTGTGTTCAATGAAAGCAGTTCTCCTTTCTTCAACTTACACATATAAAATTTCTCGTGTACTTTGCTCACTGTATTTATCAAGTTTTCTTTCAGGATTTCAAAGGTTTTTGATATTTTACTTTAGAATTTATCATTCAGATATGAACTCCTTCAAGTTTACAACTCTCATTATTAAAAGCCCTATTTCCCTTATACTGCTCATGTAGTTCAACCTTTAATTTTGATGGTAGTATAATATGATTTATTGAACATGCTGTGTTTTTTCATTTAATTGTGCAATTTTCTAGAGAAAAGGGTCTGTGCCAAACATTTTCTGTTTATTGTCAAACTAAACTCAAATAGTTAAGGGTTATAAATGAGGATGATGCTACTGAGTGGTGCTAGTGATTTTAAAGATAACAGAATTCTCTGATAAAGTTAATGACACAAAATATGTTTAATTTAATGGCAAACTAGACTTTGTTTTCAGCTTGCCTCACTCCCAACATTGTATATCCTTTATCTTGTTGCCTAACATGAGATAAATCTCACTTATCATCCTGAGAGCAAATGGGGCAATTTTTTGAAATTTTTCTCACTTCTCTCGTCAAACTTTATCTGGAAGCATTTTCTACTTCTGTAAAAAATCACAGCTGTTGGAGTTTTCAGGTATGGATTAAATTTCGCTGAGAAAAACCTACTTAGGTTACCCATTATCTGGTGTGTGATTTATACATATTATCTTCACTCTTGTATAGAAGTAGGGTATAATAAGATACAGATGAAAATCTCAAACCTTGCAAATGTTTAAAACTTTTTCCTTAAAACAAGTAATAATCAAATTTGGATCTTTTAAATTCCTTTATCAATGAATTTCATTTAATTTTATCATGTTGGCTGGCCTTACATATGACATAGCATCACTGTGTTTATTTGCTCTATCTTATCTTCTTTATTCTTAAATTATTTTCAAAGGAAGAAAAGCATACAAGAGCAAATATAGAACTTTAGTATTATTAGTCCTCATATTGCATCCTTATGCTTTGTAAAATATTCTTCTAATCTGCTCAAATTGTATTGTAGACAATAGCAGCCACTTAATGTTTGTTGAAAGCCAGATGAACAATTGATAAGTTTTAAAAGAACAGACACACAAACCGTTAAGTAAAGGTACAAAGAAATGAACGCTTTTATATGCTCATGAAAAAAAACGTATATTGGCATTATATCTCTGAAAGGTAATTTCCAATACATATTAATAGTCTTGAAAATATATAAACCTTAGGCCCAATAATTCCTCTCCTGTGAATTTCCCATAAAGAAACAATTAAGGAAATTGTGAAAATTTAAACTACAAATATATTTATTGAACTAATATTTGTAATTGCAAAAATAGAAATTATTTAATTGCCCAATAATTAGATTGGCAAAATTAATTTATTATTATCCAGCAAAAATACTAAGAAGCCATTAAATGAGGTTATGCAGGGCAGTTTGGAAAGATATCGATGTTATCATGCTGCATAATAGAGTTTACCCAAGAGCATAGTGCTGTGGTCATTCAAGTATACTCATATAAATATAATTAAACACATATACTCATTAATACATTCAGGTATTCACATGCATGGGAAATCATGAAGTAGCAATTATTTCTGAATTAATACATTGTTGGTTCGTCTATATTTTCTTTTATTCTGCTTTATTTTTTATGATATTTGAAAAGAAGCATGTATTACTTTTCTAATTTAAGAACACTGCTTTAATTTTGTAAATATTAAAAGAATAGTTAAATACATGTTTAAGAAATACATGAAATAAAGCATCTTTGAAATTTAATTTTTAAAAAATAGTAAGAAAATCTTTAGCCTTTCAATTTTCATCTCTACTTTTGGATTAAAGTACATATTTAAGTGTACTAGAATTAGTAATATATAAGCATAGTAACATCTTACTAAACTATAATGAATACCATTTCAACAATATTAAATAGAATGCTTACTTTGGATTTACAATAGACGTACAATTAGTAAAAAATGGACTACTTTTTTTCTAAATGGCATGAAACACAAATAAAATAGACAAGTTCTAGATGACTGTATTGATAAGAATTTTCAATTTTTTTCCATTGCAAACAGATGGGAAAAAATAAAACTTATGATTGACTTCAGATTTATAAGTTTAATAGAATCATAGATATTATTTCACAAGAGGAATATACTATAGATTTTTAATGGAAAATGCTATGGAAATTATATATACTAAAATGGTTGAATAATACACATAGAAAAAAATCCTGTGAATACACTTATTATGCTATTATTGATACATTTTATAATAAATTTGAAAAGAGATCAGTATACCAGTTAAAGTGCTGATAAAATTCTCCATATTTTAATTACATGTCATGATACTACCTGGCTGTGACAGCCTCTCTAAAGAACTCTCATTACTCAGCCCCCTGTGGATGTCTGTGCAACAGCTCTCTCTATAGACCAGCAGTTGAGCTGATTCTTTGCCCTTTTGGCAAATCAGCTGTGGCCGTATGTTGGTGTGACTCCATTATTGTCCATTCAGTAGGAATGACAATAATTTGACTTTAAGAACACAGAATATGGGCAGGGAGAGCAGAGGAAATGAAGAAATATTTAATTGAATAATTACTGTCTTCTCTAATAGAGGATTCATTTATAATCAAGATCCATTATGTTCATGTTTAGTCATACAAATTAAGATAATGTTAGTTTATATATTTTTGAAAATATTTTGCCAGTGACTTTTAACTTTCAACTTTCTGTACAAAAATTTTTAACTGGTCCTTTAATTCACTGATTTTTTCCCACAAATATTCATTGAGTTTATTAAGTAACAAAGAGCACAGATATAAATTCTGCATGTAAAGAACTTATATTTGATAAAATAGACAGAGGGTAAGCAAATAGATACATAATGTGATAAAGATACATGCGGTGATTTCTTTATTTGTTCGAATTAGTTATACATGATAGTAGAATGCATTTTGACATGATACATAAATGGAGTGTAATTTCTCAGTCTTCTGATTGTATATGTAGAATCACGCTGGTTGTGTAGTCATATGTTTACATAGGGTAATAATGTCTGTTTCATTCTACTATCCTTCTTACTCCCCTCCATTCACTCCCCATTACTAATTCAAAGTCACTCTATTCTTCCCTAGCCCCACCCCACTTATTGTGAATTAGCATTCGTATATCAGAGAAAACATTCAGCCTTTGGTTTTATGGCATTGGCTTATTTCACTTAGCATACTACAGGTGCAGTGATTTTTTTAAAGCATAAAAGGTAACAGAACATAACCATAGAGCTATTTTGTCTCTGGTCTTCAAAGAAGTACTTTGTGAAGGCATCATTTGAGCTGAGATATGACTCAGTAGCAGTATCTCCATTTCATTCATGACAGTAAATCAGGGTATGATACCGAAAGTGGAGGAGAAAGGAGGACTCTGTGAGTAGGGATTTATCACATAAACTACTCTTTATTCAAGTTAGAAATGTCGTCTACCTTTTTCCATATTCGGTTTAATGACTAGTCATTTTCCTAAAATCTTGTGGTAAATCTACATATTTAACATTTAGACTCTTAGGATATTTATTATACAAACTTTACTATGAAAAAAATCTCTAATTTCAAAATGAGATTTCTGAATAAATATTATTCCTCAATTTCAGGAGACAAGAATTGACTTTCAAAGCAGTGTTTTCTGCTCTCTAACAATGTAATTGGTAATTATAGCAGAGGAATGATGGCAGTGAAGATTTGTTTTTCCTGCTTTGTCTTTTCTTCTCATTGTGAATTTTAAGACATTTTCTATTAGAAGAATAGTTATTTTCCTAGGACAACTGTTTCTTCTGAGGAAACAACCACATAAACAACCTCACAATTGGGGCAAAATGGTTAGAATGTGTATTTCTTATTCTATATTTTCTATAGGAAGGGCATAGGTCATGGCTGGTCCTGGCCCAAGGTTAATAAAGCTACAAGGGACAAAAATGGAAGTCTGTCACTGTGTAGAAAGGAAAGAACATATTTCCACATTAGAAAGTAGATTCTAGGCTGATGTAACTCCTGCTGCTGCTGCTGCTTCTTTTTCTTCTTCTTCTTCCCTTTTTTTTTTTTTTTTTTGTTACTGAGGATTTAGCCCAGGGGCAATTTGCCATTGAATTACATCTCCAGTCTTTTTCAATTTTGAGACAGGGTCTCACTAATTTGCAGAGGGCCTTGCTAATATGCTGAGGCTGGCCTTGAACTTGTGATCTTCCTGACTCATCCTCAAAAATGCTTGGATCTCAGGCATGCACTACTGCATCCTGCAGTGATCCTCTCTTCTGAGACACATTTACAAATGTAGTTGCTTAAAAGACCAGGAAGATTCTGGTTCTGGACTGAATTGTCTTCCCCTAACATTCGTATGTTGGAACCTTAACTCACAGTGTGACTGTGTTTGGAGATAAGACTTTCAGAAGGTAACCAGGTTAAATGAGATGATAAGTTGTGGTCTAAATCCAATGGAATTAATGGTTTTATAATAAAAGGGAGAGCTTTTTCTTTGCATGTGCACATGCAGAGCAGAGGGCATGTGATGACTTATTGAGAAGGCAGCCATCATTTGCAATGTAGGAATAAAACCTTCACAGGGAACCGAATTGGCCAGCACTTAAATGTCGGATTTTATAGCCTTTAAACTGTGAGAAACAAATTTCAGTTGTTTAAGCCACCCAGTCTGTGATATTTTGTTATAGCAGTCTCAGTAGAACAAGACAGCTTCTGTCAGCTTTCTACACAAAATCCCTTATTTCCTTTCCTGGTGAAGATGTCCTCAAACCTTGTTGGCTGGTTTGGAGGTTATAGCAAAGGAAAGCCACCTTCAACAGGGTCTGATTCAGCATTCTTGTCAGATGTCTAACCTGAATTATTTCACTGAAGCCTGCCTACCTTAAGTAGGAGGGGATTTTATTATTACCAACTTACTTATCCACATAAATTTCTTCTATAATATTGTATGTTCAGAGTTCCAAAACATTGTTCCTACAATATGGTTTGGCATCTGGGTCCATTGTAAAATGACTTTATTAAGACTTTATCAAGACTTTGGTACCTTTTCCTTTATCAAGACTTTGATGACTTTTTCAAATTCTTACTGTTTTTATTAAAACCAATCACATTAATCACATCAATGTGTAAATATAAACTTCATCAATACTTAAATTTTCTTTTCACAGTTTTTTAAACAATCAGATAGTATAGGATAATAATTAAAGGCTTTTGCTTCATTGAGATATACCTCCACTGCCATTTTCAAAGTTCTTTTCTTTTTGACAATTGATTTTATAAATTTGAACCACTGTGTCTTTCCTTTATAAAATTAGGAAAAGATAAAATTCTGTTAAGGTAAGTGCAGAAAACAAATGAGAAAAACTAAATAATAATAAAGGTCCAAAAAATGGAAACTGCTACTTGCATTATAATCATTATAAATATATTGACTAACTGTCATTTAACTACCAGATGGTAATGAAAAGGCATCTGGAGTGAAAATCCAAACAAGGTCTTAATATATGATATGAAAATTGAGCTCTGATAATTCACAAGTTTACTAAAATTACGTGCTTAAAAGTGGTCTCAAATAAAATAGAATTTGCTCTTTACAACTATTGTTTTCAACCAAGATTTTTCTAATGTGTGGGTAAATGGTTTCTATTTCCTCTAAAGTTTGTGAAAGAAAAGAAAATATGATACTTCACAGATTTTCAAGTCCCTTGTTTAGACATTCCTTTGCTTAGACTTGTTCTAGTCTATTCGTTCAGGCGTGGACTACTAGGTGAACTTCTTTGCCCTATTCCCAGGTGCAAGAGGCAAATCCCATGTTTTCATGGCTTTATGACCTACCTGCTTTGCTAATGTTAAGATTTGGGCTGAAACTCAATTCTTTATATCCATGTGGATGAAAAGTGTGTATAGAACTACTTTTCTAGTAATAAATATGATTACTATGGAGTATAGAGATTGAGTTAGGAGCCTCATTGAATTTAAGCTTATGTTAGTAATCTCAATAAAAACTTCTGTCAGTTAATGAATTGTACTTTTAAGATTAGCAAATAAGACAAACTGATTTTTATCCTGTATTTCCCTTGGTGATATTGCCTAACCACCTTTTTAAAGTCACAGTTAATATTTCAAGAGAAACAATATTGAGAGACATAAGTAATATATTTTTAAATTATATTTTCCTGAATTGAACTCTGATCTCTACTCCATAATTGTTTTGTTAAAATTTATTTATTAAGAATGCTCTAGGATAATGTAATTCAGGATCTTGTTCTGTCTCTATCACTTGTCACCTAGGTATTATCAAAAAATAGAGTGTGTATCTCTTAAATAAATTCAATATACCTGCCTATTTAGTTACACTGTATTATTGTCATGATACAGTAGCCAAGCAGATACGAAATCACTCTGAAAAAATGGTAAATCATTATAAAAAGTGTATAGTGTTTTATAATGATATATCTTAGTACACCCAGTATCATGTTTTAAAGTAAATGTGACACATATACCATACTTTTAGAAGTAAAATTTTATCTTAATTTTATTTTATTTAATTCTCAATTTTATTTTATTTTGTCATGGAAAAATAAGCTTGATGCCAAAATAATGCTTATGGTGATGACCGTAGGCCCAAGGAATGTGGGATCCAGGGAGAAAGTCGACAGAGATAAATAAGCTCTGTGCTGACTTGTTAGAGTTTGGTATGTGGTAAATGTGCAATTATAGCCTCAGACCTCTCCTGGGAAACTGCTCAAACATTTGCATTCCCACAATGTATTTTTCAGAAAATACTCTTTTCCTGAGAAAAAACTGGTTTTCAATCCCTTCCTGATACTATGCATGTTCTCCATTGGGCAACGTGACTTGGCAGAATACTAAGGAATATTTTTAACAAAAATCCATTTTTCAGATTCTGATTCTTGTGCATATTTTGAGACCTTCTGTTAAAAATACGATTTATAAAAAGTAACTTCAAGGGCTGGGATTGTAGTTCAGCAGTAGAGCGCTTGCCTCGCATGCGTGAGGCCCTGGGTTCGATCGTCAGCACCACATACAAAGCAATAAAATAAAGACATTGTGTCCATCTACAACTAAAAAAATATTTTAAAAAAAGTAACTTCAAAAAAATGAAAAGAGAATAGGAAATCATTAGAATTACCACCTAGTTTGCTGTCTTTCTCCCTACATCATAGTTGCTTTTTTCATTCATTTTCCTTGATATTTATGTGCTACAAACTCACCCAAAATGAGAAACAAACAAAGGAAAAGAAAAAAGCACACAGGTTAAAGATAAAGACAGACTGCTGGGTTTTCCTGGGCACAAGTGTAACCCCCTGGAGATCAGCGAGATTGAGTAGATGGAAGTAATAAATACAACCAGTATGGCAACATAGAAGTGCTGAGGAGAAAATGGAAGGATTTTTTACATTATATTTTTAATTATTATTGATTTGTTTCAAGTTTATTTTCTCCTTTTCTTTTTCTGTCTTTAATTGGTAGATCATAACAAAGCAGCCAAAATAAAATTTCTTTCTTTTAGACATAGCAAAATGCTCATTGAGCTTAAGGATTAATCAGAATTTTTTTTATAAATTTAACAATAAGTTATAAATAAAGAAAATTTAAATTATAATAGCACCATGTTTAGGGCTACAAGATAGTTACCACATACAGGCGGAATAAACAGCAGAAATTTATTTCCTAAGTTAAGGAAGTTAGAAGTTAAAATCAAGGGATTAGTAAAGTTGATTTCTTCTAAGCCCTCTCTGATTTATAGATGATCAGTCTTTCCTCTGTGTGTGTATTTGTTTCCTATTCTCTTTTCATAAGGAAAATAGTAATAGTAGACTAGGGTCCATCTAAATACCTAAAGTATTCATAATTAGCTCCTTAGAGTTCATGCTTCCCAATATAGCCACTTTCTGAGGTCTTGGAGATTATGACTTCAATATATGAATGTGGAGTAGAACACAATTCTGCTTTTACTCCAGATCACTCTTCTTAACTACTAGGCAAACATAAAAAAGAAAAGGAATACAAAGAGAGAAAGAAAAGGGAGAAAGGGAAGAATGAAAGAAGAGAGGAAAGGAGAAAGAAAGAGGATACTTGGAACACAGCTTGGGAGATTACTTCGACTGATGCAGTAGCACTTGATTTCCATATGGGTGATAGCTGTCTCTAGTACAGTGATATACCAGCAAACCAGAATAACCCTGTAGGTAACTGGAGGCAAGGCTGGTCAATTTTTGTGAAAATAACCTTGTATGGGAAAGTGACCATAAACTCTGGAGTCATAGAGATGTGGGTTCAAACATTGATCTCTTGTTCTATTTAGCGAATTTATACTCTCTTTCTGAGTGTTAGTTTTCTAAGATGTGTATCCTATTTCTTATAGGTAGGATTATAGTTTGGTATGAGTTGTCTTCCCACAAAGAGCTTATATCAACAAGTGAAAATGTGAAAATTCTTCCTTTTTCCTATTTTTAGCTCCTTGATTAGTTTTACAAAGGACCATTATTTCTTTCACATATTTTCTCATTAAGAAAATTCATATCATAAATTCTGAAGAAGCAAATAATGCATTTCTTTTGCCCGATTGCCTCTTTTCTAAGCATACCTCTTGTTAGTAATCTATCCCACACACTTACCATATCTCTATTGCTTGAATTTCAGCAATCCTTGCTTTCCTTATTCGACTTGAAAAATATGTATCACTCAAGTAAAACTTTACACATATATTAAATGTACTACATTTGTATTCATTTTTTCAAAATTACTTTCACATAAATTTTTAAATTTAAGTATTTCATACATTGAGAAAACTGGAATAAACGCAAATGCAAAAAGACATAATTGAAAAAATTATTGATGGCATCATTTCATTATTTGTCTCTGGTTTCTTTATTTTTTGGTGGAATGGGCAGGAATAATAAAACTACATTCATATAAAAATATAAAACATTTTAGTTGTGGAAGCAACAAACACATAAGCAAACACATGAGTAGTGGTAATTTTATTCAAAAAATAAAGCAAGGGTTGAACTCGGCATATATATTTAATAACAGTAACTGGGGAGGCTGAGGCAGGAGAATTGTAAGATCTAAGCCAGCCTGGAAAACTTGGGCCCTGTCTCAAAATAAAAATAAAAATAGGTGGAGATGTTGCTCCATGATAAAATGACCCAGGTTCAATCCCTAGTACCAAAAAAGAAGGAAGGAAGGGAAGGAGGGAGGGAGGAAGGGAGGAAGGGAAAGAAAAATAGAAAAGAAATACATCTTACTAATAGGAATGTTACATGGTGCAGCTGCTTTGGAAAACAGTTTGACAGTTTCTCAAATTGTGAAATGTAGAGTTATAGTGTACTATGGTTTGTATGTGGTTTGTCTCCCAAAGCTTCATGTATTGGGAGCTTGGTCCCTAGTTTGATTGTGGGAGGAGATTTTATGGAATCTCTAGAGGTCGTCCAGTAGGAGATCCTCTGTCATTGGAAGAACTTCCCTGGAAATATATTAAGGCAGCTCTCATGGGACCCTGAATTTTGTGAGAGCAAGTTGTTACAATTGAGCCCAACTCTTGAAAACCCCTCTGGCTTTATTTGGCAACATAGTCTTTCACTCCTGCATGAGCTCCTAACATGATGCAATCAACCACTAGGCCCTCACCAAAGACCAAGTGAATGAGGCTGCCTGATCTTGGACTTTTAGGTTTTAAATCTGAGAGAAAAAATCAAAATAAACAAACAAACCAAAATATTTTCCTTGAAAATTTACCTTGTGTTAGTTATCTCATTACTGTAATGAAAAAGGGACAAATATACCACTAATCCAACAATTTCACTCTTAGATATGTACCCAAGAGAACTACAAGCATTCACACCAAAATCTATGCACAACTATTCATAGAAGCATTATTCATAATATCTAGAAAGTGGTAACAGCACAAATGTTCATTAACTGAACAATGGACAAAAACACTATGGCATATCAATACAACAGAATATTTTCAGCAGTAAAAAGAAGTGAAGTACATATATGTACCACAACTTGAGTGAAGCGTGAAAACAGGCTAAGTGAAAGAAGCCAAAAACAAAACAACATTTATTATTTTATTTATATGAAATTTTTAGAGAGTTCATAAAGACAGAATATAGAATAATAGTTTCCTATGGATTTGAAAATAGCAAAAGTGACGGTGAGGGAATAATTGCTAAAGGATGAAGGTTTCCTTAAGACATGATGAATGCAAAATAAAATATTCTGAAATTGATTCTGGTGATATTGGTACAATCGTGGGATGATATTAATTGTTCTGGATTTATTTTAAAATCAAATGTATCATCAAAATTTCTTGTTTGTCAAAAGAAATTTTGCATGAAAATGAAAAGATAAGCTGACAGAAAATATTACATATATATGAATGTATATATCTTATATATTTACAAATGTATATATATATTTATTTGACCAAGAACTTATATCTATAGTATATAACATATAAAGTACTCCTACAACTCAATAATGAAATGGCAGAGAACCTAAAAACATAAAAGCAGATTATGAAACTAGAGAGTGACAGAGAAACTTGTGATGGTTTTACTTTTAAATATTGTACTTAAAGATCTTTAGGAAATATTTAGAAGAAGAGGATATCTGACAAGAATCCTGAATGAAGCATAGAGTCTGCCATTCCATTACATTGAAGAAGAGTGTTTCCAGAATAGGAAGTAGCAGGGGGCTGGAATTGTAGCTCAGTGGTAGAGTGCTTGCCTTGCATGTGTGAGGCCCTGGGTTCGATCCTCAGCACCACATACAAAGCAATAAAAGAAAGACAATGTGTCCATTAAAAAAAAAAAGAAGAAGAACAGGAAGTAGCAATTCAAAATATTAAATCTAGCATGAGCTTGGTTTATTTAAGAATCAGCACCTTCGATAGAGCTCAAGTTTTATGTCCATAAAGCCAAGTAGTTGCTAAAAAGAATGATAGGAAATAAAACTGAACAGGTAACCGGAAATTACTTATTATTCAATAAGTAAGGTATCCACCTTTCCCATGGTGAAATGATTCTGTCTCATGATGATGATGATGATACAGCAAACCACCTCCAAGCTCCTACCTCATGTCTCTAATGGCCCTCAGATAGGTCCTCTTGGAAGAGGTCTAACTATGTAATGTGTCTGGAACTAAATGTATCCTTAATATGCACACCAAGTAATACTTATTTAAGTGTTCTTTGTTGTATGACTAGCACAACTTAGTCAGGATATCCTTGAGTCCTCTGTCCTTCATCTCTTTTATCAGCTTGATTTCTCAATTTAATCAATATTTAACTCAAAAAGTCTCTCACACTTTTCCATTTCTGTGTAGTTTTACTGATAATTCCCTATCTATAGTTTCAATCTGATCCTCTGCAATATCCTGTTATTCTGTTTATAATATTTTTTTCTTGGCATCTTTCCATATATCCTGGGTTTTATCAGAGCACATATCACATTGTGTTTTTTTGTTTTGTGGTTCTATAGCAATATCCTTCAGAATGTATTGAGTACAAATTCCTCAAAGAATCAGGCTTTGCCTCTATTTTCAAATCTCTCCTAGTATTTAACATGTTATCACACACAACTTTTCAATAACATATTTACATAATCTACTCTGGTTTAAACATCTCGTGAGGCCAAATTAGAATTTAAAGGGACTTTACCAAGAAATTCTGAAGTCAATATATTAGAAAGAAGATAAACAGACTAAAAATTAGTTTAACTGATTAATTATGGTGGTACAACAAATATACTTGATTTTAAACATTACAGAAAAATTATTTATATTTCATTAAGTTTTTAAAGATGCTAAGTCAACTCTTACCTGTTAAATTTTTTTTTGTAACAGACCAGTTCTTTGCAATTGATAAACATAAACAAATGCCTGAAGCATTCTTGACAAAACTTAATAAATCAGGTGTAACAAATAGTATTTGAAAAAGTGTTTTAAAACTTTTACACCTAGGAGAGATTTAACTGAGAACCCTGTTGTTCTGAACATGCCCAGCCATTGATTCATTACCACAGTTGGGTTCATAAGCACCAGTAAACCAGCCTCCGTACTGCGAGATCTTAAATAAATAAAAAAGATTGGATTATTTAGGAGTTACCAAATTTGGATAAAAGAATTTACTTTTAAAGAGATGCCACAGTTTTCTGGACAGTGCAATATCAACCAAATGGGGAAAAAAAGCAAAAATATTATTATAGATCTATAGGAAAAAAAAAATAAATGTTCAGGCAAGAAACTGCAAATCAAAAAATCAAGGAAAATATTCCAATTGTACTTTTTAACTGATGGACTCTGAAATATCGAACTATTTGTGCCACCCAGTGAGTGGTTTTCAAAATCATCATATTTCTAAGCACACAAGTGTGATGTGATGATGCAAGACTTGGGGGAAAAAAAGAACAAAAAAAATCCCACAAAACCAAAGTGCACTGAGTGCTGCATCCTGATAGTCACTGAGAAAAAAATATAAAAAAATGTGACTCCCTCACACTGTAAAAATATTTGCAAACCCCATATCTGATGAAAAGTACATATTCAAAATAGTAAAAGAATTCTTGAAAATCAACAATAAGAAAACATACAATCCAATTTAAAAATGGAAAAGAAATTTGAACAGACACTGATTGTTTTGATTTTTCTCTCAGATTTAAAACCTAAAAGTCCAAGATCAGGCAGCTTCATTCACTTGGTCTTTGGTGAGGGCCTAGTGGTTTATGGACACAATGGCAAATAAGCATATGAAAAAATATTTATCACTGTCATCAGGGAATTAATTGGGACTTGAAACAATAATGAAGTAGAAGAAGACACTCATTAGAATAGCTAAAACCTAAGAAACCGGCAGTCCAAACACTGGCAAGGATGTAGGTAACAAAGTCCCCTTATTGCAAATGGAAATCCAAAATGGCTTAGCTGTTTTTAAAGACAGTTGATCAATTTCTTACAAAGTTAAGCATAGTCTTAACAGATGATATAGCAATCACTCTCCTAGATATTGATCTGACTGATTTGAAAATTTATGTAGTCACATACTGCACACATATTTATACAAGTTTTAGTCATAATTAAATCCAAGATGGCCATCTATATATACATAAGCAAATTGTGGTAAAATACTACAGTGGAACATTATTTAGTAGTATAAAAAGAATAACAAACTATTAAGGCATAGAAAGATATGGAAAAAATTTAATGCATATTTCTGATATAAGAAGACCATCTGAAAAGACTTCATACTATATGATCATGATTCTCTGACATTCTGAAAAAGGCAAACCTATAGAGAAAATAAAAAGAACAGTGATGACCAGCGATTAGAAAATAGAAAAGGATGAATGAAAGGAGGGAAGTACAGAAATGTTTAGATAGTCAACTATTCTGGTACGACATTGATGAATATATGGCATTGTGCATTCCTGGATCAGGACTACCAGGAAGAACACACACTGTGACAGGAAAACCCTACTATATTATAAATATATGAAATGACCTTACTGAAGGAGTTAGTGGGTCCAGTGCTAACTAAAATAACTTTAGAAATGAGTTGGATCTGCAAATGTAAAGGGAAGAAGAACTGCACATAAACACTGCACTGCTGTTAACAAAGTTTTGTTTCATGAAGATATTGATTAAAAATTCTACTATTGGCATTCATATGTATGATAAATGAACAATTAATTACGTGGATGAGTCAATGATGAGAGTCTGGTTTCTCACTGCTAGAGTGGGAATTTATAGATAAATCACAAAGTCAGGTTAGAATGATTTATGTGGTTACAGAATAGAGTTAGAAATATACTTAAGAACTCATGTTTGGCTTAGTATAAATGAATATGTTTCCATATAGATTTATTTACATATTTTGTTATGTTTTGAAATAATTTTATTGAGATGTAAGTAATGTATAAAAATTGCCCATATTTAATATGCACATTTTGATGAATGTGTTAGTCAGTTTTTCATTGCTGTGACAAAATACTTGAGGGAAAAAACTAAAAGGAGAAAGATTTGTTTTAGCTCACAGTTTCAGGGTTTCAGTCCACAGTTGACCAGCTCCATTGCTTTGAGACTGATGAGGCAGAACATCATGGCAGAAGGATGTGGCAGTGGAAAGCTGCTCACCTCATGGCTGCCAGGAAAACAGAGAGAGAGGAAAGGGCCAGGAACAAGAAACCATCTTTAAGAGTACTCCCCAAGGATTCACCCCTTCCAAATAAGTTCCATGCCCTACACTTTACACCAACTTCTTATAGTTCATTCAGCTATGAATCCCTCAATAGATTAATCCATTGATGAAGTTAGAACCCTCACGATCCAATCCCTTCTCAAATCTCCACATTTGAATATTGTTGCTTTGGGGACCAAGTCTTCAACACATGAATCTTTGGGAGACCCTTTATATCCTAACCATAACCATTAGTTTGAATATATAGCAACACCCATGAAAACCTTTCACCCCAATCAAGGTAATAGACATCCAACACCTCTGAAAGCTGTGTGTTTGTGTGTATGTCCCCTAGTTTTTGTTCTGTTTGCTGTAAGAACAATTAATTTGAGATATACTCATAAATTTTGAAACATTAAACACTGTTGTTTACAATAAGCACTACATTGTAAAGCAGATCTCCAGGATTCATTCATCTAGCATAACTGAAACTTTGTAGCCATTGAACAAACAACTTCCATTTTTTACCTCCAACCTCTGAAGCCATTACTGTGCTCTGCTTCTATGAGTTTGGTTGTAATAAAGAGTAGGTGAAACTGAAAAACTTCTGGAAAAAAATTAAAGAAAAACATTCTTGACCTGATCCTGACAATGGTTTCTTAGATATAAGACTAAAAAGAATATGTTACAAAAGCAAAAATAGACAAGAGAAACCACCCAAACTAAAATTTTCTACAAAAGAAAAAATCAATTATCAATAGAATGAGAAGACAAGCTATTAAATGGAGGAATATGTATTCTTTCTTTTTTTCTAAAATATCCTTTTTGAGACATAATTCACATAACATGTAATTTACCCATTTAAAGAGTACAAAGCCAGGCATGGTGGTTCAAGCCTGTAATCCCAGCACTTAGGGAGGCTAAGACAGGAGAATCGCTAGTTCAAAGCCAGCCTCAGCAATGGCGAGGTGCTAAGCAACTCAGTGAGACTCTGTCTCTACATAAAACACAAATTAGGACTGGGGATGTGGCTCAGTGGTCGAGTACCCCTGAGTTCAATCCCCAGTACCAAAAAAATAAAAAATTTAAAAAAAAAAAGTACAATTCAATGGTTTTTAGCAGTATGATCACAAGGTTTGAGAACATTATCCAAGCTGGTGGCGCAAACCTGTAATCCCAGCACTTAGGGAGGCTGAGACAGGAGAATCACGAGTTCAAAGCCAGCCTCAGCAACAGTGAGGCACTAAGCAACTCAGTGAGACCCCGTCTCTACATAAAACACAAAACAGGGCTGGAGATGTGGCTCAGTGGTCAAGTGCCCTTGAGTTCAATCCCTAGTACCCCCCCCCAAAATTATCCAATCTCTCAATTTGGAACATCATCTAAATTGAGAACATTTTTTTAACTGGGAAAAGAAACTCTAGATGAATTAAAATTCCCTCTACTTTTCTTCTCCAATACTGCCACCCTTCAGTAATCAATAATCAGTAATAAATAATCTACTTTCTATCTCTATAGGTTTGCCTATTATGGACATTTCATACAATATGTTCATAAAATACTTGGTTTTTTTAAGACTGGCTCTTTCACTTACATTAAATTTATAGGATTCATTCATGTTGTATTATCAGGACATACCTCCTTAGTATTCTATGGTGTGGATCTAGCACATTTTACTTATCTATCATCAGTTGGATGTTTGGATTGATTTCACTTTTTGGCTAATGAATATTATTGCCATGAACTTTTGTGTACATATTTTGTGTGAACACATAAGTTCATTTCAGTCAGGTATCTACATAAAAGTGAAATCTTTGTCAATGCTTGTTATCTGACTTTTTGATCACAGATATTGTATGTAGTGAATGTGCAGTGGTATTTCATCATTTTGATTTTGACTCCCTTACTAAAGATGTCAAGCGTCTTTTCATATTCTTATACTTTATTTGAATATCTTCTATAGAGAAATGTCTGTTCATACCCTTTCCGCATTTTTTAAATTGGGCTACTTATCTTTATATTATTGAGTTGTAATAAGAATTCTACATATATAGTCATCCTTGTGTATCTGTGAGGGATTAGTTCCAGGACCTCTGAGGATATCAATATCTGCAGATCCCTCATATAAAATGGTACAGTGTTTGCATATAATCTCTATATATCCTTCCATGTACTTAAAATAATTGCTATATTATGTATAATACCTAATATTATATAAATGCTATGTAATCCATTTTTATGCAGATTCCTTAGGAAATAATGACAAGAAATGAAAGTCTATAAATGTTATTTTATAGAGATTTTTTCCAAATACTTTTTATTCACTATTAATTTTTGATAGAAAAATTTGACTATATTCTAGCCATGCATTCCTTATTATATATATATATATATATATATATATATATATATATATATATATATATAATTTTCAATTATCTTTGCCCTTCTTCATCTTCTATTTTTCCTTTCTAGATAAATTACTTTGTAGGAAAAATTTCTAAACTTGATTGAATCCAATTGATTTTTTCCTTTGCTATTTTGCTTTTGGTGTTTTGTTTCAGAGACTTTGCCTAACACAAGATCACGAAGATTGATTCCTATGTTTTTGAAACATGTTGCAAGTTTTATTGTTAAAGTTAGGTCATTGATTTCTTTTGAGTTAATTTTGTGTATGGTACTGGGAGGGGTCTGATCTCATTCTTTTACATGTGCCTATCCAGGTTTCCCAACATCATTTGTGGCAAAGACTATTCTCCATCTCCCAAATGGTTTTGACCCTCCTTGTCAAAGCTCAGATGACCATAGACATATGGGTTTGTATTGGCTCTCAGTGCTCTTCAATTAATGTATGCCCATCCTGTCAGTGCCACACTGTCTTGATTACTGTAGCTTTTAGCTAAGTTTTGAAATCAAGATGAGTCTTCCAACTTTGTTTGGAAAAATATTTTGGTTATCCTTGATCTCTTGAATTTTCACGTTAATTTTAGGATTACTTTGTCAATTTCTTTAAAAGCAAAACAAAAACAAAAACTGCTAGGGATTTGATAGGGATTGCACTGACTCTGCAGATCAAACTGGGGCAATCTGCCAACTTAATGTTCAATATTCTTATCCATGAGCAAGGATATGTTTCCATTCATTTAAGTCTGTATGCTTATTTTTATTAAACTGAATCCACATCCCTTCATGACTCAGACAACTGTAGAACTCCCTCCACATTTACCTCTGCTATCTATAAAATTAGAAATAAATGGGCAAGGCACAGTGGCACATACCTGTAATCCCAGGAGCTCAGAGGCTGAAGCAGGAGGATCTTGAGTTCAAAGCTAGCCTCAGCAACATAGTGAGGCCCTAAGTAACTTAGCAAGATCCTGTCTCTAAATAAAATGTTAAAAAAGGGGCTGGGTATGTGTCTCAGTATTTGAGTGCCCCTGGGCCAAATCCTCAATTAAACAAAGAAAAAGAAAGAAAGGAATGACGGCTGCATTTCTTCAGGAGAACTCTTGAGTGTTGTAAAAGATGTTAAGTCTTCATTTGGAATATTTTATTAGACATTATTAGGTTAAATTTTCTCCTCATTTCTGAGTGCTTTTTGTATAATAAAACTTATTGAAGAAAAAAAGAGATCTTATAGATCTTATAAGAGCTTATCTCTTAGAAGTTTTTATAGAAACTTACATAATGCTCATCATCTTATTTTATGTATAGTATTTTAAGGTATAAATGTACATGAAAGCATAAAAAATGGTGGAAGAAAATACACAAATTTGATTAATTGTCTCTAAGATGCAGGAATAATGGGATGAAGAAGATGAAGAGGACTAGGACTAATATATTTTTGCCATAAAAGTGTTTTCAGGTTTGTCTGTTATTATGTTAAATATGAATCACAATAAATATAACTATATCTTAGTAAAATTTTATATAAATCACCTAGAGACTACATAACCCAGCTGACCTTGAGATTATACTTGGTATTAAGTAAATAGCAGGTTTGAAGGTTTGAGCTCATCGTGCAGAGCATTAGTTGAATGGATATATTTGAATCCTCTGAGGAACTTGCAATGAAAATAGAAAATATGGTTGTTTTTGATCTGTTTCTGAGGTTCTATACTATATATACATCTTTCATTTGTTTGATATTTGGCATTCAAATAATATAATTGATTCCATGGTATTCTCATGTCTGAGATGCAAAAAGATATTTATCTCAGGGGTCTCTGGCACTAAGTCTGATGCTCCAAAAGACTGATTTTGTTCATACCTACTCAAACTTTGTTGTCATTATTATAAGCAGAGAATTTTAGAGACTTTAGTCCATGATCAGTTGGCTATATTGCTTTGGGCAAGGTAGTACATCACTGCAAGGGTGTGTGACAGAGCAAAACCATTCACCTCATGGCTGAGAAGCAAAAAAGCGAAAGCATATTTTGGATTATATACCTGAGAAGGAATTATTTCCAAAATACATAAGAAATTCCTTCAACTCAATAGCAAAAATAATTAAATAAATAAATTGAATATTGTACAAAGTAATTGAACATGTATTCCTTCAAAGGAAATGGATACAAATGGATAATTGGTATATGAAAAGATGCTCAACAGCATTAATTATCAGGGAAATGAAAATCAAAGCAATAATGAGATGTTGCCTTATACTGTTTATATGACTATCATAAAAAAAATCAAAAGATGATGTGTTAATGAGAATATGGAGAAACTGGAGCCATAGCACATTGTAAGTGGAAATGTAAAATGATGAAACAGTTATGGAAAATGGTGTGGAGGCTCATCAAAAAAATGAAACAAGATCATGAAGACAGAGCCTATCAAATAGGAGAAAATCTTTCCCAGCTATCATTCCAATAGGGGATTAATATCCAGAACACACAAAGAACTCAAAAAACATAACAAATTGCAATAAATAACCCAAATCAATAAATGGGAAAAATATCTAAACAGATACTTCTCAGAAGAAGCATAAAATGCAAATCTCCAACAAATATATGAAAAGAATGTTCAATGACCTTGGTCTTCAGGGAAATAAATCAAAATTACACAGATTTCATCTCATTACACACAGAATGACAATCATCAAGAATACAACAACAATAATTCCTGGTTAAGATGTGTGAGTAGAGATATATTTATACACTGTTGGTAGGACCACAAATTAATACAACTCTTTAAAGTAGTATGGATATTTCTAAAAGGAATGGGAGCAACATATGACCCGGGTATTTCACCCCTGTGTATTTATTTAAAACAAAACTAAAATACTATACTATATACTATATTGATACATGCAGACCAATGTTTATAGTAGTACAATTTACAATAGCCAATCTAGACCGGCTCAGATGTCCATCAATAGATGACTAACTAGATGGAGACAATGAAGATTTACTCAGCCATAAAGAAGAATGAAATTATGTCATTTGTTGGTAAGATGAAAGTGATGAACATCATGCCAAGTGAAGTAAACGTGTCTCAGAAAGCCAAGGGTCAAATGTTTTCTCTCATATGTGGAAGTTAAAGAAAAAAAAGGAATAAAAAAGAGATGTCACAAACATAGAAGGGAGACCAGTGGAGTAAAGGCAGGGAGGGAGGAGGGAAGGGCATTTGGAAGTACCACAGATTTAAATCTACCAAATTATGTTATGTCCATATACCACAACACATCCTGCACATCCAGTACACCCTCCCCCCCACACACACACACACATATAATGCACTAATTAAAAATAATAATAATAGTGGACTGGGGATATAGTTCAGTTGGTAGAGTGCTTGCCTTACATGCACAAGGCCCTGGGTTCAATCTTCAGCACCACATACACACAAAAATAAAAATAGTAATAACTGAAGTAGAGTTAGCAGATTATGGAGAAGGAGGAGGGGAGGAACTGGGAAAGTACTATAGAATGTTTATAGAATGTGATGGAGCCAATTATATTACGTGCATGTACAAATATGGCACAATGAATCTCATTATTATGTATAATTATAACACACTACTGAAAACTGATTTAAAAGTTACTTAAAAATGAAAATAGAATTATTGTGTGATCTAGCAATCCAACTTCTGGGAACATGCCAAAAAAAGTTGAAATCAGAACCTTGAAAAGACATCTGCTTTCCAATGTTCATTAGATCATTATACAAAATAGCCAAGACAAAAATAACTCAAGCATTCATCAACAGATGAATGGATAAAAACATGTACAACATAAACAATGAAATATTATTCAGCTTTAATAAAGAAGGAGATCTTGCAGTTGCCTCAATGCGGGTACAACTTGAGGCCATTGTGCAAATGAAAAAGCCAGTCACAGAAGAGGACATATTTAAAAATAGATATATTTAAAAATAGTATCACCTTCCACCTAAGGTAGTATACAAACATACAAACATACTTCTTTAGCTGTCAAAGAGGGGGCCTAAAAGAAGTTACACCCCAGTAACAATGAACATACCATGTGCTCAGACCTTGGTTTTTTAGCACCAATCTCCAATGAAAGGAATCAGATCTCTTTAAATAAATGGCTGCCTCTATGACTGGGACAGAAACTAATAATATGAGCCTGGAGTATCTTGTAGCAACAGAAAGTAAAGAAACACTAAAAAAATTAAAAACCCATATTAATAGACCTATGGTAAAGAAGTACAAGAGCCAGTTCAATGCTCTCTCATATTTGCCTAAGCTGGGGGACAATTTGAAAAAAGAATATAAATTGTACCTGAACAGCATTCCTCAGAATTGCCAAGAGTAGAGCCAGGCACTGTGGCATATACCTGTAATCCCAGCAGTTTAGGAGGCTGAGGCAGGAGAACCACAAGTTCAAAGCCAGCCTCAGCAACGGCAAGGTGCTAAGCAACTCAGTGAGATCCTGCCTCCAAATAAAAATACACAAATAGGGCTGGGTTGTGGCTCAGTGGTGGAGTGCCCCTGAGTTCAATCCCCAGTACCCCACCAAAATAAATAAATAAATAAATAATGCCAAGAATGTTTAAAACAAGCAGAGCCTAAGAAATTGCCACAGCCAGGGGATGCTTAGAAGAGATAACAATTGAAAACAATGTGGTATCTGGATGGGATGCTGGAACAGAAAAAGGAATAGGGGAAACTGAGGAGATCCACTTCAAGTAAGGACTTCAATTAATATAATGGATCAATATTGGTATGCTAATGGTGACAAATGCACCATATTAATGAAAGATGTTAAGAATATCAGGTAATACAAAATTTTTAAAAAGGCTAGGTATATGGCTTAGTGGTTAATTGCCCCTGGCTTCATCTCCAGTACAAAAATGATATGATGATGATGATGATGATAGGTTTAAGAGAAGTCTCTGTACTCTCTTCACACATTTTTGTAAATCTAAAGGAGGCAAACTGTTGTGGATAACACTAGAAATTTAAAATGAAATGTTTGTATGGGATATATCATATCAGGGTATTGAATATGCTAGGAAAATGGAATACCATTTTATAACTGGTAATGGAATATCTTGGAGAATAAAAGATGAAACTGGTTGATCTTGAGCTCACTGGGTCCTCAACCACCTAGTAGTCCAAGAAAGTGAAATCTGAAAAGGAATCCACATTTGAATTTGGCTAGCTACTGCCTCTAAAGAAAGCCATTGGTCAAGTAGAAACTCCAGCCAAGGTGTGTGCTCTTTTATAGTAGATGAAAAGAAGTCCAGCTAACCAAGGCATCTGGGTTTCATTATACATTGGAAGTGACTACAATAGAAATGTCAAGAAGAAAAGGTTCTGGGAAAAACTATGTGTAGATACCACATTTTGTTTAAGTTTATCCAGAGTTTCAAACATACTCTAAGGAGCTAGCTCTACAGTGCTCAAGGTAATTAATTCGAACAAAAGAAAATAAAACCAAGAGATGAGATCAATAGAAAAACACTGCTGAGTTGGATAGCATCCTAGCTGACACCAACTGGCAGTTGAATATTGGCCTAGAGTTTAAAGGGAAATGTGGAGCAAGTCAGTGGTGAAAGAGAAGGCACTGGTCCAAGATTCATTGAGAAATACTGAAGCTGGTACACTAGTGGAAGAAAAACATAAGCAGTTATGCTGTTAGCATGCATATGCTGTGATAGAAATGGCAAAAGCGATCACACTTATAAAATGTGATTATAAAATAATAATTGTAATCCATAAGTTGATAGTGGAAAAAAATTAACCATCCTTCAAAAGTACTGAGAACAAGTATACCAGGACTTTGAAGAGGGAGTGTTGTTTACCAAATGCAACATCAAGCTCCCCCTTTTTCCCAACCAAACAGTTGCCCAACAGAAGCCCACTTAAATGATTTAGACTGAAAGTCTAGTATTATTATGTATCAGCTCTAGAACTGGACAGACAGACCTATGAAACTGTTGCACTGTCTGTTAGTTAAAACCATTTCACATACTTTTCCCTAGCATGTCCCACTTGGATCCAATGTAGTGAAAAAGCAACTGCCTGCCTTCCAGCTTCCCATCCAACTTTCTTCAATTTTCTGTAAATGTTTTTTAAAAAGTCTATTAAAGAAAAAAGGCACTTTCAATTAATTGAATTTCAGATAAATTTTTTCTCTACATGTAAAGACATATCCTCAAAATATTTACTCTGCAACCACAAAACCCCCATTTTTATTAACTCTTTTGTCAATAGATTCTGTGCTCAACAAAATTGTTTACAATACTGTCCTTACAATTATTTTAGCTATAATTTGCTTTAGTATGTAGACAGCATTTTGCCTGTCATCATCCTCATTCTGGAAGCAGCAATCCTCTCCTTCAGGTAGCTATGCTCATTCACTCCATCCCTAAAACATATAATTCCATTCATACTTGCCAAGCTATTACATTTTCTTGTTCCAGATCCTTGACTGATTAAGGGTCCACTAAATTAAATCCATGAAGTTCTCCCATGGTGCTCCACTTCAAATATATTAGTCTAAAGCATGGCCCTTTTTACAAATTGAAACTATGAACTGTTTGAACCTGGTAGATAAAAAGAGTAGTCACCCTATTTGGATGGATGAATCTATATGGTTTAGAATTCAGAAATGGTAAATGACCATATTTCAAACTATGAAGAAAAAGTTGTGCTGCACTGAGAGAATAAAATCTTGCAAGCAGTTTGGCAGCAAGAAGAGATATCGAGTAGTGTTTAGCTCCCTGGCTCTAGTTGCTTCTGTTATTTAACATACACCTCCCTTTCTAGTCCCAGATGGTTCTCATTTTCTAGAACAAAGTCCAATTACCTTTTGATTAAGTTTGTGCAAGTTTATTTTGGATCCTTGCAACAAAACAAAGACTTAATGACAGCTGGATGAACACTTTAAGCTTCCCTTTTTAAAGATAGTAACTTGATAGACTTTAGAGTCTTAATTCTTGAATTCTTCACCAAGCACTCAACCTCTACCTATTCCCTGAGCCATGTAATGAAAAAAAAAAAATGCTACATGTTACACTCAAAATATAGCAGGATTGTATATCATAGAATCAAATGGACATAGAAAAACTAAAAAATATGTCTTCAAAAATAAGATGATGTCGAGAAATTTAGCAGATTCTTCACAATCAAGTATGCACATATATACATGTGCATATGTATACATATGCAAGCATACATATTTTGTGGATTCACTTAGTGTGTTATGACAAGATATATAATCCTGCCACTGAAGAAACATCAAATATGTGCTAACCTTTCCCATGTATAATGAGAAAATAGATTTATATATTTCACAGTAATTTCAAGGAAGCTTAAAAAGTTGAATTTATTACCCTCTTATTTATTTTAAGACTGCCTAAGCTTAATGGTGCACATTTCCTCTGCATAATGGTGCATATTGTGTCTACAACAAACCCAGAGAAGGCTCTAAATCACCTTGGGTGGAATATCTGACCCTGTTCTCATGTTTACTGCTTTCCTTCCTGACTCTGCAGGCATCAGTGGTTGAACACAAGCACGGGTCCCCCTCTTCCCTCTTCTCCTGCTGCATAATCATTACACATTTCCTTTCACCTTTAGTTTTAAAGGAGAAATCATTTTGTTTTTAAGAGTTGCTTGTGTTTTCCCATTATTATTTTGCTATGGAACTTTAAATCATTCTGGAACAGGAAAAGTCTCACCCCCCTGCTGTTTCCGTTAAAGGGTTAGAAGGCTAGCTCAATTCTTACAGTCACTTTTTTATGAAAGTCTTGAAACAGATCAGTCTAAATTGAGGAGGATGAACAGGCAAAGGGGACTGGCCAAAATGTTAATCATTTCTTTTGTCTGCAGTTCTATCTGCCGGCTTATAGAAAACCTGGCCAGGAAATCAGTTAAAAACAAATATATCTCAAAGGAAACAAAGTTGGAATTTCTGATAATGTGTTTCCTCTTTAAAAAAGGGATCAGAGCAAAGGGTGAGAGAAATCCTCAACTGAAAGTTGCATTGAGAACATAACAGAAAAACACACAAAAAATTAAAATGTAATTAGTTCTGAGAAATAAGAATAGCTATAAGAACTATATGGAAAATATGATTGCACATGAAATGGACCTTAGGACAATCATACGGATCAGCATTTACCCATGTCTCTCAGTCACTGCCCCTTGAATTTGTTTTTTCAATGTTGAAATGTGACCTATAACGTGAATATTAACTTCATTTACTAAGAATGTTTTTCTCCATAAATTTGTGTCTTAACACATTTTAAATATGATTTATGGCATACATAAGTCTTAGAGATGTATGTGAATATGCATTTAAAGTCACAGAAATTTGCATTCAAACAAGTCTAGAGATGAGTCCACATCAGCACTTTATTTACTAGATATGTTTGGATTCTGTATTTCAGGGATGATTTATGCAATGGAGAAAGAACACATGTTTTGGGCTTCTGTATGTCTGCTGCTTAGTCTTGTCCCTGTGCCTCTTAATGCTGTTCCTGAGGAAGATGAAGAACATACAAATATTACAGGTAAAGTGTTACAAACATTTATCTTCTTTAGCTAGTCAAAGCTACGCAGCCAAGGTTGGCGATCTGAGAACTTGACATGGAAGTATGGTGTTATAAAAATTTCCTATAGATGGAATATTATTTCAAAAAATAAAAACTATTATGTTCCTTTGGACAATAGGAATGTGGACATTATGAGATGAACTTTAGTCCTTTATTTAACTCTTTTCTCAAATGGGAGTGAGATAAATAATGACATCCTGAGAGTTAGGGGGACAAGGGATGTCCAGGGACAACACCTCAACAAGATAAAGACAAGTTACCTCATTTTGGGAAGTATGAAGAGAATGGGTCCCAGGGCTCCCAGTGTTCTCCCTGTCCATTCTCCTTCAATAGACCTAGAAAATGCATGTCAGTTATCCAAGAGCTGCACAGTCAGACAGGAAACCAGAATTAGCACATCAATAACACATAAATAATTAAATCAAAGCTTAAAGTCACTACAAGGTAGTTTGTTGACCTAGATGGACAGGAAATGACTTGTATCATAGCATAGACTTGAAGATCTCTTGGCTTACTTGATACATACTCTTAGTTTTGTTTTGTTTCTGTTTCATTTTTAATTAATCTTGCAACACCATGATACCATATCTGAAAGAATTCAATTTTGAAGATACAATTTGTCACATGATACCAAGATCATACCATCACTTGATAGAAATATATTGTTTCATTGAAATGACATACTATCATTTACAGAAAAATATACAGAATTTTTCCACTTCTCTCACAGTCAACTGTAGACTTTTAAAAAATCAGCCCAAACAACAGGGATGATGATGTAGAATAAACTTTTTGATAAAAAAAAAAAAAAAAAAAAACAGTAATAAATAAAATTACTGACAAAGTTTAAAAAGAAAAAGCCTTTGGACTAGAAGACACAAGATTAGCAGAAAGCATTTAGAGAAAGGCAGATACCTTTCAGCAGGGTCAGAAGTGAGCAAGCCTATGTTCACAGGTGTGGTTTTCCATTCATACCTTTGTGAAATTAAGTTATTTAAACCCTCTGAATTTCAGTGTTCCAGATTATAAACAAATGATGTAATACTTCCACATGGTTGGAAATGGTATAAAGGCATCTGGCATAGTTTTCTGGCACAGAGAAGGCAAAGAGTACCTGTCTGTACTCTTCCTTTCCAGAAAAGTCGAATCCTTTAGTCAGAGAGGCAAAAGGCATGTGACTTGTTATCTCAGAACCCTATTCCCAGAGGTGTGTCCGGAGGGTGAGAGTTCTAACAGACAGGACATGACATTTCCTCAGGCACCAAATATTTTACTGAGCCTTTCGTTTATCCAACATCCTAGGGCACATTCTCAAACTGTGGAACACAAAATACCTGGAATCAACTACAAAATGATTAAATAGAAACCATAATTTTATTTGCCTGGCTACAGTAGATTAAATTCCTGTTACATTGCCTCTTGTGGTCAGAAGCAGATAATCCTGACTTGCAGACATTTTCTTCAGGTCTTAATTTCAAGTCTCAGGAAAGTTAGCCTTGATTCCCTCAGCTAGGTGTCCTGTTATAGACTTGCACAGCACCCTGAATCTCCCAAATATTTATATAAGTCTACAAGGTTTTATATGCTCCATGAAAGAGGACTTGCTGCCACCTAATCTACTGTGTGCCTGCTGAGATGCCACAATGGCTACTAGATACATGCTTAACACACAATTATTTACATTCAAAAAATTTATCTGAGCAAGCAATGAAAAACAAGGAAGACTCTTATCTCTTTCAAGTGGAGTGTCAAACAGCACACAGAAGTACTCCTCCATTTTAGGGATGCTGTGCTTAGGTATAGGTCACAAGGTCAATGTACAAAAAGATATTCTAATATAAAACTTATGTAAAAATGCCTTAAACTGTGAAGGCAGTGAGGAATAATCAGAAGAATAATGTTAATAAAATGTAGTCAATAAAAGTTGATAGTGTTTCTGTAACCAATTGCTATAAAGTTATCACATTTCATTGTTGAAACTATTTTTGGTTTCATAAAGTAAATTTAAGAAAAGTGTAATTGAGTAAAATTTTTATAATTAAATCTATGTCATAATATCATAGAGATCTGTGACAATATCACACATATATTGATAATGAGTGAGATATCTGCTGTAAAACTGCTTGGGGTTAATACTACATCTATTGAACGCATATAGTGTGAATTTGAGAAATTTGCTTAATTTATGCAATGCTATTTTATGATGTGTAAAAAGAAGATAATGCCAATCTTCGAAACTTGCTATCATCAAATGACATGATTATAAAAAAGTTTTTTATTACAATACCTTTCTGTGCATTAAAAAAAATACCTTTTTGTGCTGAGTAATTACTCAGTAAAATTAGCTGTCATTACAGTAACTACGGAAGGCCACTTTGGTTTGCTTTTACTTTGTGGTGCGCTGACACACTCTTGTGGTGAAATTATTGAATAGCAGACTGAATCTAGGGCAGGTGATTCCAGATGAGAGATGTAAAAGATTTAGCTGGATGAGGACTATCAAATATATTGAGAGAAAGCAGTGGTACTATTAATGCAAATGAATCTTATTTAAATCATTGAGTTATAAGAATGCTTTTGTATTATGTGTGTATTTGTGTGTATCACAGGTGTTGAGCTGTACTAAAGGAAATCTACCTGAAACACTGCTTCAATAATTTGGAGTCTGTAAAATTCTAAAGTCACCTTGATTTGGGAATGAGGACGATTGTATTTTACGACAAGAGCTATAGGAACTTCTGAGTTAACAATCTATAGCTATAAGTTTCAAAATGCCAGACTATTTTTGTTCCTGGTTCATTTCTTGAAAGCATTTAGGCAATTCCGAGGTCTAACTCTGACATCAAATATTTACAGAATCAAAAGGACAATTTTTATCAGTCTCCCGAAAATGTGTGCAGAACATACAAGCTCACAGTCTCAATTCTTTAACTGTTGGTCTTTTGTAGGTCAAATACACCATTTTCGGTCCTTATTGCAAAACTCTAGCTTTCCACAGCTTAATAATTTGAAATATGAGTTATAGCATTCTAAGATTCTTAAGACAGGGAATGTAAACAGGATTTATAATTATTTACAAATGTATCATGTCAAATATAGCATTGGACACTATAACCAGTATGCAAAGGGAGAAAATATTTTCCCCACCAGTCATTTTTGCTTATATACAGATATTTACATATGGAAAATATTTTTAGCAACCTTCTAGAATAGAACTTCTTAATGTTTAAAAATATATGGAAAATATTTTTGCATAAAATTTTTTAAAAATGTCAAAAGGAATAAAAGCATTGAAAGAAAATGATAACTGAAATTTAGTGCATAGCACTAGGTATCAGAAACTGTGTGTGTGTGTGTGTGTGTGTGTGTGTGTGTTACTAGAGATTAAACCCAGGTGTACTTTATCACTGAGCTATATACCCAACCCTTTTATTCTTTGTTTTGAGACAGATCTTGCTAAGTTGCCAAGGCTGGCCTTGAACTTACAATCCTCCTGCCTTAGCTTCCTGGCTGCTCAGAAACTTTTCATATGCCTGAGAAACCTTTGGGAGACAATATTCATTTAACAGACAAGTTTATCAGCATAAAATGTTAGCTAAATAGAAAAAAAAATGAAATTTAAAAAGTTGTATATATTAATGAATAATGAATTCATTATGATGGAATTGTTTGCAAATACTACAGATATTGATTGAATTTGATGACATCATTCCATAATTAAAAATTATTAAAAACTATATTGGCAGCTGAGAGTGGTGACGTACTCCCGTGATCCATGACTTGGGAAGCTTAGTCAGGAGGATTGCAAATTCAAAGCCAACCTTAGCAACTTAGTAAGACCCTGTTTCAAAATTTAAAAAATGATAATAAATTTTAAAAGGGCTGAGGGATGTGACTCAGTGGTTCAGTGTGATTCATTGGTTCACCCCTAGGTTCAATCCCTAGTACCAAAAAACAAACAAAAAACCGTGTTAGCACAAACACAAAACTCACTTGGCCAATTGAACAGAAACCCAGAAAAGCTGAAATGCAAATGCTTAAATACTTAGAACTCAATGGTAATTAAATGTCTGGCCAATATTATAACTTATTAATAAAGCAGTTCATGACAATCTTGTTTGATGCTTAAGGATTCCCTGTATCATAACAATCCTCTGTCATATATTAGTTCTATCTTATCAAATCTGGGATCTGAAAAACTTACTATTCTATCATTTCTGTCAATTCAATTCATTTCATTTTATGACAAAAAGCCAATTCACTTGTCACATAGATCAAAATAATGATCAAAAATTTTAAATTAAAGGTCATATTAGTAGTTGACATTAAATTCACATGTTCATAAATAATCACTGTCACATATATCAAACAGCATAAAAATGCAAACTTCTATATAGAAAGCTGTGGATGTGTGCACATGTGCTTGTGGCTGTGTGTGTGTACACATACTCAATACATACACAATATCTGAAGAGTATTCTATAGCATTCTTTGATCATTATTTGGTTGCACCAGTCACAATTTTATTTTTTCTTATTATTTTCAGTTTTTAACAATGACAAATGAAATCATATGTATTTTCTGTGTATAGCACAATGTTTTAAAGCATATGTACAATGTGGAAGGACTAAATCTGGCTCATTAATCCATGTCTTATCTCATATAGTTACCAATTTTTGTGGTAAGAACACTTTACATCCACTTTCAGCATTTTTTTATAAGAAAATATATTATTAGCTAGAATGACCATGCTGTACAATAAACCTCCTGAATTCGTTCCTTCTGTCTAACTGAAATTTTTATGCTTGGGCCACCAGATCCCTAACCCATCACCAACAACTATAATTTTCAAGCTATCTTACTGGTAAATTCTATAAACAGAATTAGGTCTTTTTAATATTATTGGACTTGGTAAAAATCCAATTTTAAAAATGTTATTGTTTCCTTTTCCATGAATATTCCTTCCCACAATAGAAAATTTTTCTGTGACTAAAATAAGTAAATATTTAGCAATCAAAGTTGTAATTCAACATCAAGATAATTTCCTCATTCAAAGCAAAAAGATTTGTTTAAACTTTTTTCAACATTGCTAAATATTTTTATTAAAGATGTTTCATGTGTAAAAATTGACACAATTATAGAATAGGGAGGGAAACTCAAAAAATTGTCCATTAGCATTTGTCGCTAAAACCTGAATCAAAAGCAGAAATTTCTTTTTAGGTAAGTGGACACATTCTCTTAGTTGGGTTGCCTTATTATCACTCTTGAATTCCATCTCTATCAACTGGTAAAGATTTAACTAATCATTATTATCAAGAATCTAGAAAAAAACATTCTATATTTTTCTTTAATAGTTGATGAATATTAAACTTTAACAGTTGATGAATTGAATCATGTTTTGTGGGTTTTTTTTAACTTGACCCTTTGGATAACCAAATAACTTGTCATGGTTTCTTATGAACCTGCTTTATTATTGCTATAATTTCCCTAAAATTGGAATATATTAAAAATAAATGAAAAGGAAAGAGAGAACATTGTTATGGTTTTGGTGGAGGACTACATGTTTTGTTTTGTTTTTTTAATTACCTATTTTTTTTTTTTTCATTTTTATCTTGTAGGTACTAAGTTGCCACCACTGAAATTGATACATTCATTTTGTGCATTGAAGGCAGATGATGGGCCATGCAAAGCCATGATGAAGAGATTTTTTTTCAATATTCTCACGCAGCAATGTGAAGAATTTGTGTATGGGGGCTGTGAAGGAAATCAGAATCGATTTGAAAGTCTGGAAGAGTGCAAAGAAAAATGTGCAGTTGGTAGGTTTCTGACGCAGGAACTTTGGTGGTTATTGAGTCTAATCAGACTTGATAGTCTTAGAAAAAAGTAATAGAATATTATTTGAACTTTCTCAAAAAATCATTTTTTTGCTCCACATTTTTGGTTTTCATAATCAACTACTATTTTTAGTTTTCATGTTATGATTATAAGCTGATTAAGCCTGTTTTATTGTACTCTACTCTTCCATATAATAGAGTGGGAAGGAAACACTCAAGTCCACAGGACAGTTTTATACATGCAATGAAATAAGAGTAATTCAGCCTTCTTTGGTAGCTATGAGTTGGTAGGAAAATAATTGTTATTCACATTGACTTAGTTGTACACAGTGAGCTTATAGCTGTCTTATCTTTAGACAAAGAACCTGAAAATTCAGTTTGAGGCCGTCAAGGTACTAACTGGAAAGTACTCGTTAAAAAAAAAATTGGAATGTTTTTATCTCAGTTTATTCTTCAGAATAGCAAGATAATTGAAAGAAGAATCGGAGTCATTTTTATTTCCCATTTCTAGCACAGTATTCCCTGATGGCATGTTCTTTGTACTGGCCGAACAGTTGTGCTATATATAGAGGCAGTATGCTCAGTTAGTAACACTAGATACCTTGTTTTGTGCAAAGCAGTTGCTGTACATTCTCTCTCCATAGATGTTGTAGGAATGTCACCAGCACAGATCAGGAAGCTCAGTGTGGTCCTCCGTGGTACCATGGAGAATTGTGATTGCTAGGTCATTTTTCAGTGATAACAGCTTTCTATACACTGTTTTCTCCCATAAGTGTTGGGGCCAAGTATTCTGTGTTGAACTGAAAATCACTCTTGGTCATCAGGTACCTTGGTTAGAGGCTGGGTTTGCCTATTTCATTGTAATCCTTTTTTATTTTGCAGTCTATTTATTTTCATCAACCAATCTTTTCTCTGAAACTCATCTGTTTCCTTTTTTTCTTTTCTAATTCAGAAGTCTTATTGTTCAACTTTGTGCAAAAGTTACCCTTTCTTAGAAGTTATCAAATATAATCATTTATCATTAGTAATGGCCCCTCTTGTAATCTTTTAAAACATCATAATGGATGAGCACACAAATAAACGTAAATTTTTTGCCCTCATTTATTCATTATCTCTTCAAAGTCCACTTAATATTGTTGTATGAATCCCTGTGCTTTTTATACAGTTACTGTTTTGGATATAGCTGGTATATAGAAAAAAAAATGCAGCTGGACTTTTCAAAAATCACCTAAGGACAGAATTCTATCTTGAGCCACAATGGATTAACCAGAACTGGATATTCATTTCTAAAATAAAGATCTTTTGAAAAAAAAAACTGCAAAAATATATAAGGCAACTCTTTCCTGCACAAAACATCTAAGGCAATTGTTTTCAAACATTGATCAAGAAGTAGTACAGGATTATAACCATTAAGAGAAAGGAAATATATGAAATGAGTCCCACAGTCTACCTTGCTTTCTGTATGAAGTCATTGTGGACCACTGTTAAGGGGAGGGAACCCCAAAACAGCACTTGTAGACTCTTTGACTAAAGGAGATGGAGATGGGGGATTAGGAGGCTGAGATGGATGGGGTTTCGGCAACAATTAATAGGAGACAATAAATTTGCACAGCGAGGAAATAAAACTTAGAAATCTGGATAAAATTCCCTCTGAGTTTGTCTCTAAATAATAAAATTCTGCACTTATTTTATAAAATATGATGAGTTTGAGGAAATAATTATCAGGGATGTATAACTAGAATAGTTCCAAGAAACTCCACATATCTGAAAAATATGTAGTATTTAATTTCATAATTGATCTAAATTAGACTTAGAATGAAGACTACTTTGGATTTGCCCCAACAAAGCTTAAATACAAACCTTAAGGCATCCAGCTGATGCTCAAGTGACTTAACTACCCACCAAAAGGAACTTCAACATTCTTTAAATGAAGACAATAAAATCAATCATTAGTATGATAATTTAAAAATTTTATCATCATCTGTCCTTGCAAATAATGTTAAACATTGAAAGAACATGCAAATTGTGATCCATAACTAGGAGAAAATAATGACTCAATTGAAATAGGCAGAAACAATAAAGGTGACAAAATTAATAGATAAGAATGTTAAAGTAGCTATTATAAATACATTAAAGAATGAATTTGAAGAAAGCATGAACATAATATGGAAAAAACTGGAAAATATGAAAAATATCTAAATGGAAATTCTAAACCTGAAAAATCTATAAAGTAAGAAATTTTCCAGTTGTACATAAGAACAGATTAGACTCTATAGAAGAAAATATCAGTGGACTTAAAGACAATGAAAAAACAGTTAAAATGAAGCACATCATATCCTCCCCCCACCAAAAAATGATAAAATTCTGTCATTTGCAGCAACATAGATGGAACTGGAGATCACTGTGTTAAGTGAAATAAGCCAGGCACAGATAGACAAGCACCACATGATCTTACTTGTATATGGAATACTAAAAAGTTGATACCATAGAAGTTCAGAGTAGAATGGTGGTTCCCAGAGGCAAGCGACCCTAGCAAAGCAGAAGAGGGTGTCCTGGGAGAGGCCTATCAGTGTGTCCTAAGTTACAGTTAGATAGGACCAAGCAGTTCTGGTGTGCTATTGCACAGTAGGTGACAACAGATAACAATAAAGTGCTATATGTCTCACAAAACTAGAAGAAAGAATTTTTAAAGTTTTAATTCTAAAGAAATGATATATGTTTGAGAAGATATGTTTAACTTCCTTCAAACATCATATATATGTATCAAAATAGCACATGGAACCCCATTACTATGTATCATTTTGTTTTTATTTATTTGTTAAAATACAGTTCTTAAATGTGGTGGCTTTGTGGTTATAATAATTGGAAAAATAATCCTTGAAGAAAATGAAAAGAATTTTAATTTTTAAAGTATTCTGTATAAGGATAACTTAAATGGTAATGAATATATTGTCCTAGTTTGTTAAATTCAAATTCATAATATTACATTATAAACTCTTGCAATTGATACACATGTATTGTTTTTATTGCAGGTTATCCAAAGAAGACTATAAAGAAGACATTTAAAAAAGGTAAACATTCATTTATGTACAAAGTAGTAGAATTTGTGTTAGATATGGTAAAAGGCATATAGATATTCAGTTCTTAGTTTTCCTTGATACAATGTTGATCATAAATCCATATGATGTTTGAAATGTTCTGTTTTGGTGGATCTTATGAAACATTAGAAATAATATACATGATATTTAGCCGGGCGCGGTGGCTCAAGCCTGTAATCCCAGCACTTAGGGAGGCTGAGACAGGAGAATCGCGAGTTCAAAGCCAGCCTCAGCAACGCCGAGGCGCTAAGCAACTCAGTGAGACCCTGTCTCTACATAAAACACAGAATAGTGCTGGGGATGTGGCTCAGTGGTCAAGTGCCCCTGAGTTCAATCTCCAGTACCAAAAAAAAAAGAAAGAAAGAAATAATATACATGATATTTGATTGAATAGGTTCCAAACATAATATTTGCTCTTATCCTAAAGCAGCATGGTATCTAGAGTTAGATCACTCATAATTCAGAGCCACACATGCTATTTTAACATATTCCAATAGTTATCTAAGTATTGCCTCTCCAATAAATTGCCTCTCTAATTTAAGTATTTACCTCTCCAACCCCTTGTTAATCTCAGCATTTTGTGACTTTAGTAAATTTCATTAAATCTTTACCCGAATAGGTGCTTGGCTCTGAGTTGTCAATAGTTCTATATGCAAAAATCAGTGGCACTATGTAGCAATTAATAATTGCCCTTCTCAGCATTATTTACTGTGCATTACTTATTGTACATCTTTGATTTTGTGGTTTATTTTTTATAATTACTTATAAGAACTGATTACTTTTTTAGTGAATATATCATAGCAGGACAAGAAAAAAATGTTATAAACAGATGAAAGAAATAAAATATTTTTACTTAATAAAGGTCTGTAAACTGATTTATTCCAGTTATCAGTTATGGTTTTTTTTACATTTAAATGAGAAAACATTAAACAAAGAGAAGTTATTAACTCAGAATGTGAAAGAATACAAAATTCAAAGTTCATCTTTTTATTTAATTGTGTGGGAGAGCATTGAAAATTTGTAATTCATTGATATTCTTTAGACTTAACTCACTGACCAAAATTTGAATCAAACTCTATAAATTCAGTGGCAAAGTTTTATAAACAACATTAATAGGTATTTATTTATAATTTCTAAAAATTGCTTCTTGTAGGAAAGTAATGAATACCACTTCAAGTAAATGAAGTCTTAATTGTAATATCAAAGAACACAGCATATTTAGAAAGGGAGTTTTATTTACCAAATATTCACCAACTTCTATGATGTCAACTTCTTAGTATTCCATATATGAGAGAGATCATGTGGTGTTTGTCTTTATGTGCCTGGTTTATTTTCATGAAAGGAAATACCAACATTGAAACATTAATATCTTTTCCTAAAAACATAATTAGAAAAAATATATGCAGGTAAACTTTTTACTATAAAATTATTTATAAAATGTCTTTAATAATTCAGAAACTAATCATTCTTTATTATAATAGGCATGGAAACCGGATAATAAGCTCTATTTACATGAACATTAAAAATGATTAGGTGCTAAAACAAATATGTAAGGAGGAATTCAATCAACTTGAAGTTAACTCTGTGGCATGCCTCTTAACATTGAAATCGTTGGGAAGACATTCATTGCAGTGCCTCAGAAAGAATTTTTATTCAAAAACAATTTCCAAGGATGCAGGCCCAAACGAAATTTCACATTAGAATGTCTATGGCTTATGAAGTTTGTATATAGCTTAGAATCTACATCCTATACCACTCAATTTTAAATTCAAGTTATAGCTAGAATGTGTATGCTAATTTGAAAGAATGGTATTTATTTATTTATTTATTTATTTATTTATTTATTTATTTATTCTACTTAGGTATACATGATAGCAGAATGCATTTTGATTCATTGTTCACACTTTTCTTAATCTAAGGAGATGGGAAACTAATTTCTTGCTTTATAACCATATTTTAAATTGTAGGCCTAAGAAGAATTATTTTACATAGGTGCATTTTCAACTGTGCTTTAGAATAAATTTATGTCTCCCAATGGGGCTGCATATGAACAATAAGAACTTTCAGATGCAGAATTTGTTAATTATATATCAGCATAAATTATATATTTATTTTTGTTCTTTATAGTCAACATTTTATGCATTTCTCTTAAACATAAAACTTTTATATCCTCTGTTAAGATTATATAAAATTTTATACATACATACTGATTAAAACAAATAAAAATGATAGTAATTGAATATATTCTTTCCCTTATGAAAAGAATACTATAAAAATTTAAAGAATTGTTTGTATTTCCTTTCCCCAAATATTATACTTAATTGTAAGTCATAGTAACATTCATTTTGAAAAACAGGTATATTATGTGAAAAAAAATGTTCAACAGCAGACATCATGAAGGAAATGCAAATTAAACCACAATGAGGTTTCACCTTGCTCCATTAGAAAGGCTATTATCAAAAAGATAAAGATAACATTGTTATTAGGAATGTAAATTTGTACAGCCCTATGGAAAACAGTATGGAGAATCCTCAAAAGTTTAAAACTGAAGATAGAAATACTGTATTATCCAGCAGTCCCACTATTGGACATATATAAAAGGTAAATGAAATTTATATGTTGAATGAATGGTTACACTCTCATGCTCATTGCAGCAGTATTAACAACAGGCCAAGATGTAGAATGAACCTAAGTGGTCATTAACAGATAAATGGACAAAGAAAACATGTTATGTTACGCACAATGCAATACTATTCAACTCATAGAAAAGAATGAAATACTATCATTTGCCACAACATGGATGGACTTGGAGAATATCAAGTAAATAAGCCAGATAGAAAAACAAACACTATGTATTTTCACTCATATATGGAACCTTAAAAGGCTGACATCCTAAAAACGGTATGGTGGTGGTTACTAGAGGTCAAGATGATTGGGGAAGGGTTGTTGGGAAGATGGTAGTCAAAAGACACAAAATTACAGTTGGATAGGAGAAAAATTTTATAATGTCTATTGTGCATCATGGTGGCTATGTTTAGTGACCACATATTATAATCTCCAGGAATGCTAGGAGGGCAGGTATTAAGTGTTCTCAGTGCAGAAATGATAACCATGGGAAATCATGCATGTTAATTTTTAGCATGTATAAGTGCTTCAAGGCATCATGTTGCACATATTAAATACATGCAAATTTAGCTGTCCATTAGATAAATACTTCTGAAAAATAGGAGAAAATGGGGAAATCATACTAACATTTACTTTAAAAAATAAGAGGTAATAAACAAAGTTAATTTTAAATTGCACATTTAGAATTTATAGATAATAGTTTTTAAGTTATATTAAAATAGGAACTTTTATGTAAAAAAGAAAATAAAAACTTTTTATAGGGGATTGCTGCTTCTCCAGACTTGTAACTACTGTAGATATCATCATTGACGTTACTAAATAATTGCTTTTTTCATAGTAAAACACTGGTGGGCATTGGTTCCCTGAGATAGAAGAGCAAGTTGCTGTAATATACAAAAGCAACAGTTAGTTACTATGGTACTAGAGTTACAAGAAAAAGTGGAGAAACTGGAGCTTTGTCCAAAATATTCAAACCTAATGAGCTCTATTTCATAATACATTTGAGAATCAGCTAAATTCTCTTTACAGAGTATGCATGTAGAAAGACCATGGTATCACAACTTTTGTGACAGCTGTGTTTAGCCTGGTTTGGAGCACTATCAAAGAAGTGGTATTAGATTTTTGCGAAAGCCTCTTCAATCCCTGAACATGTATTTCCTTTCTGCCTCTGCTCTATTGGAATCATTCCAGCGCTTGAAGAAAAGAAAAGTTGCAGCAATGGAGGATGTCATGCCTACCACAGATATTAATTTCAGCATAAGAATTCAGGAACTTCTAAGAATAACCATGAAAGCTTCCGTACCATTCAAATCTTTTCTAAATTTTAAAATTTCAGCCATTCTTAATGAAGCAATACATGGTACTGCATTCCCTAATGATACCCCACACCTCAACAACATGAAAGATTCATAGACCCTTCCTTAATATTGATGCACATAAGCTCAGTAGAAATAATTAAACCAAAATTTACCTTCCTAATTTGTAATTTCAGAACAAGGTAGCATATGATAAAATAACCCCACATCCTTTCTTCTCTCAACTCAGGAGAAAAAAAAAAAACAGATAGTAAATTCTCTATTTATTTACTGTGAGAAATTTAGAGATTAAAATGCCAATTATAAAATCTGCGTCTGACAATGGTTGTGTAATCATTATTCTAAATACTGCAATAGATATGGTGAATAATTTGCACATTATATAGTTTCCAGTAAAGCCATGTTTATACTTACTATTTTTTCAAGTTTACTCTTTAAATAAGTTAGTTATTTATAAATTTAATGAAAATAACTAAATTATTTACCAAAAAAAATACTACATTCTGATATTTTTATAATTTCTAGAAAAGCCAGATTTCTGCTTTTTGGAAGAAGATGCTGGAATCTGTCGAGGTTATATTACCAGGTATTTTTATAGCAATCAGTCAAAGCAGTGTGAGCGTTTCAAGTACGGTGGGTGCCTGGGAAATCCAAACAACTTTGAATCATTGGAAGAATGCAGGAATACCTGTGAGGATATGTGTAAGTTCATTTCCATCTCATTTTAAGCCATTTAGGCATCCTTTAAAAATAAGGCATCATAGATTCCCTAGAATGTGTTTTAGCCATGTGAATGAAGATAGTCTTGTAATAATTAGATCTGAAGTTCATTTCTTATTTTGTTTTTTAAACAAAGCATGGAGAATTAAGACATTTAAATTGTTTCCAATTATCTTTATGACACATAATTTAATTTTCTTTACACAGAAAAACGTACTATAATTTTGGCATAATTGTAGGCCTGTTGAAATACTTTATTCTTATCAAAATTTCAAAGCAAATAGTAACTTTGAAACAGCCACCTAAAATTAATCAGTCTTATCTACTGATTAAATCTATTAAGGAGATGACTTAAACATTAACTGTTAAGCTTTTTATTTTTAAACAAGAACTACAAAGTTCCTCCTGGAAACAATACCTTTTGTTACATTCTTTGTTCAGTATTTGCTAAATTAACATGACAATGTGAGTAAAATTGTGCTTTGCTTCATGTGTACAAATACAAAAATGTTGCAATGTTCTAATATGCTAATGGGCTGTACTTTTTATAGCCAATGAATTCCAGGTGGACGACTATAGAAAGCAGCTTGATGCTATAACTAATATCTCCGTGACTTCCCAACCTACAAAAGTTCCCAGGCTTTGGGGTAAGAATCTCATTTTTTATCCAGAAAAATATTGACATGGTAACATTGAAAATGGATTGTATATTAAAAGTATTCCTGGTTAATAATAAATAAATCCCACTTTTCTTGGACACATTAAAATACTGAGTCCAAGTGTGTAAGACTTTTAATCCTATAAAAGTGATAATTTTCCTAATTTCTTTTAGAGTATGCTTTTATGTACCACATGGAAAATTTCATGTGATATTTAATTTGGTGGCAATTTTATATTATAAAATAGTACTAGGAATTAGCCTCATTATATGATGATAAATCATTGTATTGAAAGCAGCATGTCAAAGGTGGTCTAAATCGAGCACTGGCCCTTGGCAAGTTCTCTGGTATTAGAAGGCAGGTCACATCCCCAAAAGGCATGTCACTCTGTAGAGAAATTTCTTTTGGACTTCTGCAGGATTCCTATTTGGATTTTACTCTGTTTACATATTTATTAGTTTTAAAAAAGGCTATAGGAAATGTTCCCTAAAAACATAAAGCTCAGAAAATAGTAAAAGTACTGGAAAACATAATGAGAAAACATAAACATCTGGACAGTTAGAAACAACCAGTATAAAGCCCTACCTACAATTTTTAAAATCACAGATTCATTCAGAAATTAGAGACTACATTTAGAAGCAGTTCATGTGAATGTGTCAAATGTAAACTTCACATGAGATACAGGTGTTCTGTGGCTGTTTTATAACCTTAGTATAAAAATAAATAAAAAGAATTTGGCCCAGGAATTCACTACTCCGGCCATGTGTCAGAATCAGATGGGATTCACAATCAAAATATTATGTATTTATAACAAAACAAATTAGTAGGCAAACAAAAATTCTGCCCAGATGAATTTAAAGCACAGTAAAGCTTACCTGAGAGTTCTCTGTGACTCTTGCTTTAGCGGGAGAGTCACACCTTGGAAGTCACAGAGGATTTGAAATGTGCTTATAGAAGGACTGGAAAGTGTAAGGAGACATGAGATGTAAGAGGAAACATTGCTGTGTTCTCAGAACTTGAAATGCTCTCAAGTCAGGTTGTGTCTGTACACATCTCACCCTTCAGTCCTGCCCAATCCAGACCTCCAGATCGATGCGCACATCCCCACCCTCCCCTGTCCTCCTGGTTAATGAGGCTTAATATGTGAGGTCTAAAGCATAGATATTTCCCTGCAAAATGTTTGTTTATGTTATGATAACTTCAAAAAAGAATGGTTGTCTCACAAGTTAGTAATTTCTTTAAATGGTAGGTATTCAATCATTGCTATAACACATAAGTGGCCATAAAGGCAGTGAAAACTTTCACTGGGAGTTGAAAGATGTGGTAAATACAGACTGTCTTCAGTATTTTCAATTTTATAATCAGGGCAGTGCATTTAACACCAAATGAACTTAAGTCTTATTTTTTAAATATTGCTTTGCTTGTAATGAGTGTCTTTGTGTTTTCTATTTTTTATCTGTAAAAGTAAGTGGTTTTATTACTTTGTTTATTTATACCAGCTCTATAGTGTTCAAAGATGTTTTGTTTTAGACACTTAAATATCACATGTTCAAAAGAATTTTGAATTGTTTTAAAAGATGTGAAAAAAATTTATTGTGTTAAAAGATGTGAAAGATGATGACAAAATTAATAGGTTTAAAGATACATGTGATACAATATATCTACAAATGTATGAAACCATTTTTCAATACTTCAGTATTTTCTGTGTGAGTTCAATCCCAATTCAAATGGAGATATTTGGTCAGTTGTCATTGAAATAAGTAGAGTAGTTTAAGAGATAATTTTGTCTCTCTGTTTAACGAAGTATAAAATCCATGATTTTTTACAAATATACTACCAAGAAAAAAAGGTGCAAATGAAGAAAAGTGTATGAAAGTAATTTCAATGAACTTTAAACACTCTGATAGATGTCCATTCTAGGTTTTCATGAAGATGCATATTGAAGTGTAATTAAGAAATAAATAAATGGTTATAAAATAAATTATTAACTATGAAAGCAGTTAAAAAATGATAATACTAATTTAAAAGAAAATATAAATAAGGATTTTTATTTAAAATAGTAGACATTTAAAATATGTTTTCACAGTAAATGCCTTTAAAATTGAGGCAAATTCTTCCTTCATTTTTTAAGAAAACTTTTATAATTTTGATTGTATATATTTGCCTCAAAAATCTATATTCCAACAGTCAGTTTGACACTTTTTCCTTTTTCTAGAAGCATAAGTATTCTTTCCTTTGTCTTTTATTTTGTAATCTTCCTAATTTAAAACAATATTAAAATAAATACTTTGCAAGCTTTATACTAAGGGTGGCTTAGCATCGGGAGCTTGGCAATGAGGCCGGGGCTCCTTTCTTCCTAACACCTATATGATCCCTGAGCTGCCCTATGCAGGATGCAGAAGGTAGTGTGCAGATATCCCTCCTCTCCATCTAAAACCAAAATAATCCCTCCCCTGTTTCATTGAAGGAGTATGCTGAGATCTATAAAGAGCTCCTAATTTTCCAGCTCAAAAATCTTACATTCATCACTGCTTGCAATAGCATTAATACATTTTATGATAGTTTAAGAAAATTCAGTTCTTGGTTTAGGTAAAACCTTGTTATTCAAGGTTTTTAAACAAATGTGTAAGGATCTTTGTATCAGTTTCTTTTGAAAAGATGTAAATCTTAAATTTTCAACTCAGTGTGTGAAGGAATTACAGCAACATAAACAGCATTCTTTAAAAAAATCTTTCCATTAAATATCAAACCTTAGAGTATTTGAATATTCTAAAATTTAATTATTATTAATTATTTAAGTGGAATATTTGCAAATGTAATTTCAAATATTTCTCTTCATGATACTAGAAAATAACTTCAGAAATTTTGTTTAGTGTTTACCAGTTACTAGAAAACGGCTTGGTAAATTCTTTTTTAAGTTTCTACTTGTTCTTAATTCCTAGACTATTGTATGTAGGTTTGAGAAATATTTTCTCAGTAGTCTCTCTTGACTCAAGGTTAACCAAAATTGAGGTTTAATTTTTTATTTTTACTTTTCAGTATCAATAGACTATCTGGATGATTTTGAAGACTGTGCCTTACTCTTCCTTAAAGACTATTTTTTAAATGATTTGTAAACTGGGTGTGGTGGCGCCTGCCTATAATCCCAGCAATTCGGGAGGCTGGGGCAGTAGGATCGCGAGTCCAGGGCCTCCCTGGGCAATTTAGCAAGACCCTGATAAAAGTAAATAAATAAGCAAATAAATAAATTAAATTAAATTAAAATGGCTGGGAATGTAGGTCAGTGGCAAAGCATCCCTGAGTTCAATCCCCACTAAAGAAAGAAAAAATAAAGAAAGAAATAGAAAAAGAAAAAGATTATAAGCTTTGTAAGCATATCCCGGAATACAACTGAGAGCATTATTTGATTTGATCAGCTGAATTAAGAGGATATCCATTTAGCTACAACAAATGTGTCTTTCTATGTGTGAGAGAAATAATTCTAAAGCAGTTTTTCTAGTTGAGTACAGTTTATGCATAATCTTCTGAATGAAAACCCATCACAACTGGTTTTCCACTTCTCCCCTGTGATTGACCATATGATGTTATAGCTCAAAGATACTGGTTCTAATCCTTACTCTTACACTTAATAGCTGTGTAGCTCTAAGGTATTTCTTAACCACTCAGAGTCTTATCTTTCCACTGTAAAATAGGCATGGTGATACTATAGTAATGGTCAATGTACAGATCTCTCAGGACAATGCCTGATGCTTTGTCAAGTATTACAATAATACTATTACCAATAATATTCAGAGAAATGTAAGTCAGAGAACTACACATAACTCCCCAGGCTTTAGTTTTTCATCTGTAAAAACAACTCTGTAAGTTCCCATCTGTAGGAGAAATAGGTATTTCAAACACTTAAAAAAATCTCTAATTATTCAGATTAACACATCAGGTACTATAGTCTCAAAATCATGACTAACTTTTAAAGGAGAATTCACACTGCACTTAAATAAATCTATATATGGAAACAACCAGTTCAGATGTATTAATTAAAAGCACGTTGAAATCAGTGGTATGCAAAAATATCATGGGATTTCAAAAGCAAGAGAAGCTTATTCGTATGATTTTTGTTCAGTATTTCCAACTTTCCACACATTCCAAGTTCTGCCATTATTTTTATTTCCATTATTCCACTTTGAACACTTGAAAATTTAACTTGATCACTTCTTTTCTTATAGTCACTAATTAAATTCTATTCCTTTTTCTAGTGAGACATTCATTTCTATTTCTTCCATTTTCAGGCTTATCTATTTTGTTCAGATTGTGAATCTACCCCAAACCCTATTTAGTTTACTCAAACAACATAAATCAAAACTGTTAAAATAGTGACAGTGAAAAGGAGTGCTAACAAGTTTAAGGTATACATTTATTTTAAATATACATGCATTGGCAGAGAAACTGAACTGTCATTTTGATAAAGCTATAAAATATTTTAGTATTTTAAAATATGTAGGGGCTGAGGCTATAGCTCAGTGGTAGAGCACTTGCCTTGCATGCGTAAGGCACTGGGTTCTATCCTCAGCACCACACATAAATAATAAATGCATAAAATAAAGATCCATCAACAACTAAAAAATTATTTTAAAAAATAAAAATAAAATATGTATATATGTGTGTGTGTGTGTATATATATGTATATATATATCAGGATATGATATGCCCTCAAAATAAACATGAAGTAATACTGGTTTAGGCAAACCAGGCATTATAGACATGAGAGAAACAGTTATCATGAAGCTCATATGTAACTGAGATATCTTATATGTGTGTATAATATGCAAGATAGTCAGATACCTGATATAAGTCAATTAAATGTATTTATGTATACATATATATGGAGGGAGAGTTATATATAAGATGAATTATGTGTGACATTTTGGACATCACTGTTTTGTTCTGTACATCCATGATTTTATGATAAGGCTATCAAAAAGTTTACATATCTTTCCTTCTTTATAGTAAAAGCAAAAGAAAAAAGAAAAAAATCTTTACGGATACATTCTTTCTGTATTCATTTAACCTTATCTACTTGGTTTAAATTTATCTGCATTATCTGTTAGTTCTCTACCTAGTCCATATTTTCTCCCTTAAAGATAAATATTTTCCATTGGAATTGCTCTATCCATTATCATTAAACACAAATGGTTGTCCCTTTTTCAGTACATGATATTCTATGTGGTATCTCTCACCTAATATGCACTGGCCCTCTTATCTTCTTATCTAAGCTGATTTTCACTACCCTTAAAAAGAAAGAAGCCTTCTTAATCTTTCCTCTGGCTTCCTAGTGTGATTTTTTTATATGCTTTTATTATTTGATGTTGTGTTTGCTTTGCCTCATTGACTATATTACAAGTTTTGTGAAGGAAAAGATAATTCATTATATATTTTATAGCTTACCCCTCCCCCCCAGCATTTAACCCAGTGTTAAGCACATGATAGATGACTTACATTTTTTATTTATTAATTTTGTGATCCACAGTTACAAAAGAAAGAACAAATGATGGTTGGAAGAAAGCTGATCATACTTACCAAGTCTTTCTGAACGTCTTCTGCATTTATGTATCCATGTTATTATTTGCATTGGATAGTATTTTATAAATATGTTAATATTTGGGATTTTGACATTTCTTAATATTTATATAGTATCTGTGATGTCTTTGATAGCACACCACTAATAAAGTTTTAACATTTACATGCATAGTTAATATAGTCTTCTCACTATCTTACTGGTAAATTGCTAACTAGCAAAGAACAACTAATATTCTCAAGTATTTGTACTGATTCTGGGCCTTTGGGGTGGACCTGACCATTCATGGAAAAAGTGAGTTATTTTCCTAATTCTCACAGCCCCCTTTGCTTCTATACATCAACTCTTAACAGCTGCCTTGGGACTACATCAACTTTATGATATTTTGGAAAAAATCATCTTTGGGTAGACATCAAAAGCCTGCTGCCAACCCGGTCTCTGGCACTTGCTCTCTGACTGAGGAAAGGAACACCTACATATTTGATCCAAGGCCGCATCGCTCCGTGCCAGCTACCAAGCCCAGGGAGAATAATTGGATGTCATACTGAAGACCATTTGGCTACTTGAAACTCTCTCTCTCTCTCTCTCTTGATTGTGTTCAATGTTTGGTGGCCAGATATCACATATGTGTGGAAAAAATGGCATAGAAAAAAAAATAAAAGCATATACATATATACACATATATAAATACATTAAAAATTGGTTTTGGTTATCATTGGCCTTCTGGAAGAGGAATTATGCTGACAAAGGACCTAATCAGCAGCCAAACATCAGTACTGATAGAGTTGATTCACAGATCTGCAACAGAATATTCCCAATTACTTGGCCTTTCCTTTAGAAGATGTGATTGATTACCTGTAGAGGAATGCACAACCATGGAAACTCTCAGAAGAAAACACCCCCAAAGAGTTACACATTCAGTTCCATACCCTAGCAATAATGAGCATGAGGGCAATTCAGAAAAACTTCATTTCACCACAACCCACTTAAAATTCCAAAGAAGTATCCTGCTTTTCAAATACGTTCTCAATCAAAGAAGCATAGAAACATCCCTCATAATCTCAATATGCCCACATAGTAAATCTGGTGCCTTCTGCTAAATTTCTGGCAAATCAACTTTCCAAAAATAGATAATTTCTGGAGAGCATCCATCAGGCCTTCTACTTCCTGGCAGGAGTGTGGTAAGACACAAAAATGTAGCACTTCATCTCTGCCAAAATTGAAGCCATCCAAATGAAGTCACCCTAGATGACCACTGCTTGTCTTTCTAACCCCTTTCTTCCTGAGCTATCTTGAGTCCAACCAAAGGTATGTTTTTCTCCCAGTCATAAGAGTCCTCCAGAGAAGTTTCTCAACTTGAATATACTTTTAAATGAGAAAAGAAGAAAAGTTTACAGCTTCTAAAGTGTAAACTCCTAAAGTTTATAACCATTACACAACTATTAACCAAAATTTATTTACAGAGTACTAATTCAAAACTACTAGAAAATAAATTACTACTACTAATTTGATAAGACATGTTCTGCTAAAAAAAATGAGAGAGAGAGAGAGAGAAGGATGGAGAGGGAGATCCTCATTGTAATATGAATTCAGTATAGTACTGGAGCAACAGGGCAGTTCATGAATGAGATAGGAATTGTTTTAAAAACTCCATGTGACTGTGTTGTGTGATTCTCTGAATGCCCTTTATCTACTTGAATGCAGGAATGAATTTGAGAAGCACTGATATAAAACCCGTTCCTTAGGAAAAATCTGAACTCTACCTTCTATAGGAACACCATGGAGTGATGTTTCTAGCTTTCATTCATAGCCAATGCCATAAAATGGATCAGTCGGACTGGCACAGATATGATCACAGAGGCCATAAAAGCCTGGAACTTTGGTCTGTTATCTAGAGTCAGTCCAGATTGAACATGCCATTCTAACGTTCTTGCCTCCAAACATTGGAGCACTCTGTTTGGCTCAGTGAAGTTATCCCCAAGACTTGTTCCCAGCCTCCTTGTTTGTTGATCTGTTTTGATTATGCATCTGTCTTCTGTGCAAACTCCATAACCTCCAATCCAGGCATGTTACTGTGGGTATGACACATCTAGGACACTCTGGACTCTTCAGTGAAGAGGTACTTTGCGGATCATATATGAGGGAGAAGTTATGACAGCTTTCTCTTTAGCTGAAAAAATCATTAAAACATCTTTACCCAGTTATTTGTTTTTTTTTTTTAATTTTCTGATTAGTTCTCTGAATAACAGTGGTTAAGAACACTGACTTTATAGACAAAGATGTTTTTAAATGGCAGTTCTCTTATTTCTCCACTTGCTCTCTGACAAAAAAAGAATAATAATACAACATCTCTTAGCTTCAAGTTCCTCATTGGTTATAAGTGGATATTTGTGAATATTTTAATAATACAAAATTCTTAATTCAGTGCTTAACACAAAAGGAGAGCTCAGAAGTTTTAATTTTTGAGATTGCTTTTGATGATTTTGATAATGATGATAATGACCTAGTTCCATCTCAGGTTTATAGCAGAAAAAGAAATAATGCAATCAAGGAGTATTGCTTGAATACATTGTTATTTATAATTTCAATATAAAAATATCTATAATCTCCAACTGAAGTTATTATTATCTGAAATAACATATAGCACTTGTAAATTTCAAATGAAATTTAAAAATACAAGTTTTTTTTGTGTGTCTTTAGATTTTATTTCTAATTAGAAGACTTCTAAACTTGTCTTTCCAACTTTATGATCTGAGGTACACATCTGTGTACTAATTTCCATTTAGTTTAACAAAAGTTGTGCTTCTTCTACATCATAGAAATTATAAAGAAGACTAGAAGCATAATAATAATAAGTATAAGGTGGTTTTGTTCCTTAAAAGTGTAAGTGTTGAATAGAGGTAGGATTTAAATCAATAAATGATTTTGATGCCTATCTTACATGCTAAGACAGAGACTTGCACAATGGTTAAAGGAGATCAGAGTCACAAAAATATTGCACGTTCTTTGAGCAATGCCAAAATTAAAATTCTGTCTTCTCAGAACCTCTTTTGTCTTCCATCTTAGATTTTTTTGCCAAGATGCTGGCTAATCTGTGGGCATAGTTAATTCACCTTCATTCAGAGATTTTTCTAAGTGAAGCCAAAATGAAAGCAAGCCACAATAAAATAATAAATTATGAAATAATTATAATTTATTCTATAAAGATGTTGCATAACATTATGAAAATAGTCCATCTTTTAAGTCACCCAGTCTAGAAACACTAGACTTACCTGTCACACTCTTTCTACCTACGTAGAATCTGGTGCTTCATCTTATTCCTACTGATAAAATAGCAAGGGTCATTTTACAGTCTCCTCTACTGAAAGTTACTGGATTTAACCAACACATGCCTAGACAAGTTTTTTTCATGCATTAAGCAAGATCACAATTTGCCTTTTTCATCTTTCAATACTTTCGATGGTTTATTAAGGTCTATTTCAAAAAGGCCAAATATATTAATATTCAAGAACCTACTTAATATAGTCTAAATCTACTCTTCCAGTCTTCTATTCCATTATCCTCTTCTGTGTATTCTGTTCATGAAGTAGCCTGGAGTTTGCCTCACATCTGAAACTAGAAATAATCCAACCTTTGTGGTATTTCTTTCACTCATAAACCCCTGTATCTCCTCTGCTTATTAAAATCCCATTCTTCTTTGAAAACTGATCAAAGAACTAAATAAACATTAATTTTCACATTTTACTAAAATTTTAGTTTTTGATTTTGCATAGCACAAAGTTTTTCTAATGTATTTAAGACATGTCCTGGAAAAATTATTTTCATAATTGTTCGATAATTCATCATTTTAATATTTCTTTTTCTCTTTATGGCTTTGTTTGGAAAAAAATCCCTGAATGATGATGACTTTGCAAACTTTGTTCATGGATTAGGCAGTATCTAGGCAAAGAAATACACCCCAGCAATTTTCGACTCAATTTCACTTTTTCATTTTTCACCTGTGGAGGCTTTCCTGTCTGGACAAGATTTCTTACAGGCTATTCCCTATGACCTTTCGAATTTAAATTCCCTGGCACCGTCTACATTTCACCCTCAGTTAAGTGACCCAGTATACACAGAAAACAAAAATAATCCCTGAAGTGATTTTTTTCTCAATTTCTCCTCCCCTTTTACAATGGTGTGGAATGTCAATTCCTGCCGGTTTAACACCATTTGTCTAATAAATGGTGGTAAGTGCTTTTCTTCAGTACAGAAAGAATGGCAGGTTTACTATTCATTCCTACTCAGAAACAGATTTCTACAGATCTCCAGCCTTTTATTTATGATCTTGGGACACTGGCCTCCCTCTAAGGCCTTATTTTTATTATGTAACTTGAGCAATGTAATTTTAGACTATCCAAAAAAGTAGAACAAAAGAAAAATTGGCCATATTCACATTACAGAGAAACAATTGCTGTCAATATTCTAGATTATTTCATTTTACTCTTTTTGTTTTTTTAAATTAAACTCTTCATGAAGTAAAAGATGAGAAGATGTTACTAGAGGAACTCTGGCAATATAAAGTAAATCAATCTGTTTTGATTTAACATAAACTAATTTATTTTACAAAATTGTAACCTGGTGAACTTCTAAGATCATTACTTGTTAAAACTCTTTAATGATGATCTTTCCCACTGAAGGCACATCTCTCAGTTTTATGCCCCGTAGAAAACATAACATTTTCCATTCTCATTTATGTGTGGTTTTATATATGTGTGTATGTGTATATATGTGTGTGTGTATGTTTGGTGTATTGACACAAAACTATAAACCATTTTGTTGTTTCTAAGATGCATATTTTTCAACATTTTAACATTGTTTTAATTATGATGAAGCTTAGAATCGATCATGTATTATAACGTGATTTTTTTTCTTTATATGTGGGTAGTAAATAAAATAATGCATCTTAAATTCAGTGTCACCTTAGATTTTGTGTGATACTTTGTCAAACATTGAAGAACTGTAAATTACTTGTTCCATATAGTACCCTTCTATTTGTGTTGTGTGAGGAAGAAAAAAAAGTGACACATAGTAAATAAAAGCATAGCAGTGAGGTTTTTGTTTCATTAAATAATGCTTAAGTACTTTAAAACATCATCATAGACATATAATTTTGTATAAAAATTTAGTGAAAATTTCAGCAACACCTGCCAAATTATAAATTGAATGTAGTTTTCATACTATTGCACTGTTACAAATATATCCTGCGAAAGCATCTGAACCAGTACACAAAGACATTTATGAACCATTGTCTGGAACTGAAAATAAAATATTCATGGAAATAATCTATATATCCATGAGAAATGGATTAACTAAATAAACTTCAATATATTCATAAAATGAAATACTTTGCATATATTAAAAATAATGAGGTACCACTATATAAAATGTGTAACTATATCCACAAAATATTGTCAAGTACGGTAATAAGATGTACAGTACTGTATTAATACAGTTTTGCATATGCATTTTGGAGAAAGATGCTTACCCAAACATTGAGTATGGTTGAGGGACAAGGATCAAATTATGAAGAACTTTTGTTTTATATTTGTTGTACTTTTATATTATTTTAAATTTTACAAAGGCAATTTATAATAGTTTTAAAATTTATTGTTCTTTTTACTGAAAAATTATAGCAGAAATAGTCATAAAGGAATGACAGTATTCAATTCCTTAAAAATGACACCTTAAAGAGCATGTAAAATGGCAAAAATAAGACACCACAGTAAACATTCAGAGTGAATATAAGATTCAATGTTTACTGTATAAAAGTCAAAGCAAATTTACATAAACCCTGTTACCTCTAAAACCAAATCTGATGCACTACCTTACATTTTAACTGACATACTAGATTACTGTCATTTCTGATCCTACAGTAGGATCAAGACAGGATGCATTTGGTTACGAAATTCTCTTTGGAAAATGAACAATGGTCAAGTTAACAGCTTCATATCGTACCTTAAATTTCTGTGAATAATTATAATCTAAATCAAAGAAATCACATTATGCAATTATTTCAAAACCTTTATATTTTCTTTCATTGTAGTTTTAATAGTCTGGGTTTTGAATTGGTGAGTTTCTCCTATATCTAAAATACATTTGTTAATTGAAAATAGTCAAGCTTATTTCCTTGCACTGTGCGAAAAATTTTATTTCTTTACTTTTGGAGATTTAACTACATGCTAATCAAAGATTCAAAAAATCCTGAGTCTAAGATGTTCTTAAGATGTCCTATCTGCTTCCTTATTTTAATTCCACTATAATTTATTCCATAGTAACCCAATGATAGTCTTACTGATCAGTGTTAAAATAATCTTAAACGGGCTGGGGCCGTGGCTCAGTGGTAGAGTGCTTGCCTAGCATTCATGAGGCACTGGGTTCAATCCTCAACACCACATATAAATAATAAATGAACAAAATAAAGGTCCATCAACAACTAAAAAAATTTTTAAAAAATAATAATAATCTTAAATGAACTACTTTACATTTCAGTTATAATTCATGTTCTGAAGAGTATTTGCCATATAAAAACTCCCAAATGGATGATAATTGTATTGTACTTTTAAAATAATATCCTTAGTTATTAATTTTAAATTGTAAACCACTATGAAAATATTCTTATTTCTAGTCTTAGAAACCAAAATCCTAAAGTTAAGTTATTAACTTAATCAAAGCTGTGTTGTGTGTTTGATGAACTGTGTAAACAGTGATGGAAATCAGAGCGAGCAAGTGTCTTTGGTAGGGTCCTTGGATTAGTCATGGCTAGCACCCTCTGAGAGGAGCAAAGCACATCTACACACAGATCTAACAGATTCCAGGCTGTTAGAGGCAGCATGCTGGATACTCGTCACAAAAAGTATCTGGTGCCTTGGATAATTCAGCTGGTAGGGAAACTTTCTCTGATGGTATCTATACTGTCAATTGTTTGTCCCCAAACCACACAACTGCCTTCCTCCTGCCTTGTGCTATTTTATGGTGAATCCTTTCCCTCTGACTTCTCAGTAGGTTCGGTCATTACTAGACATTGTTGGATTGCTGAATGGTCAATGGAAAACAGAAGCTATGGCAAATGTCCCCACTATACGTGTAGGATATCCTCTATGGGTTCAGCTCTGCTGAAATAGTTCTAGTTTTCACCTAGTGTTCCAGGCTCTTGGTCTCTGATAGCAATCTCTTTTTGCAGTATCACCAACCTGGGGTCCATTGGCCCATATGTACTAGGCCAGATTGCCCATAATTGGAAAGCTGCCTTGATTTTTTATTTTGAGGTCAAAATTACTATACATTGTTGTATTAGTTGGGGGTGAAGGAGGTTTTTTCTCGCTGTTACCAGAAAATTCTGTTTATCCCGAAATAAGGGACTTTAGTGAAGTCATTACTGTTAATAACATTTGTTAAGACACATACTCTTAGCAAATTTCCAAGTACATTAACATATATTATCTGCAACTTACTGTGGGCTGATACATTTAATGTACAAAACACTGAAGTGAAACTGATGTATAAATCTTATTATTTATCATACATATAGAATATAAGCCATCAGAGTGCTAAAAAAACAACAATAGGAATTTCCTATATTTATATAATTATAGAAATTGCTTCTAGTCTCTTTGCTTTCTTTCAGAATGTAGGTGATGGCTTTGAATGCCAGTTTTTGATAATCATTTTATATTCTATGCTATGGAAATATGATAACCCACAGGGAACTCAGTGGAATAGTTTATGCAATAGTTAGACCTGGTTACAGCATACCTCTCATAGACTGATAGAATTCTCTTACATAAACCATTCTTTTTCTTTTTTTGATTTTTATTTAGTTTTTAAATTTTTTTCATGATTAAAAGTGTACAATAATACAGAAAAATCTCAACAATATTCAACAATTGTACAACAAATTCTGTACAATAATACAAAAAAATAAAACCTTTCTCTTCTCAGGGTCCTCAAAGGTAAACCCCTGTTCAGCATTTCAAATTTGATTCAGAAATATTTTTTGTGCTTATATCAGCATGCCTTGGTATTGGTTTCAACACTAGTACTAGTGATATTGGTACTTCTACCTGTATTGTTTTTTTTTTCTTTTACATAAACCATTCTTTTTTTTTTTGGTACTGGAGATTGAACTCAGGGGCACTCGACCACTGAGCCACATCCCCAGCCCTATTTTGTGTTTTATGTAGAGACCAGTGTCTTACTGAGTTGCTTAGTGCCTCACCTTTGCTGAGGCTGGCTTTGAATTCGCGATTCTCTTGTTATTAGAAAATGTTATTACCGAGACAAACACCTTTTTGGGGCTCTTTCTTTGAACTGTAAAACTTATGACAACTGAATGCCTACAATTGAAATTGTGATTGCATTACCATGTTCAGAATGCTTTTGGTTAAGAGAGAACATTCTTCTCCAGCTTCAGTGCTTGAGTCACACAACGAATGAAGCAAGTGAGACTTTGCTTATCAGAATTGTTTTCTGAGTTGAACATCCATGATCAAAGTATATGTAAATGTTGATATATATATATATAACTATACATATATTTAACAATTTTTTACAAGTTAAGTTGTTAAATAGTGGTTGCTTGGGTTACGCACAGCTAGTTTGACCATGCAGAGAGTAATCATACACTTCCCTTTAGCAAATGTGTCTGTTCATTGGAGAAAGATCTCAGTATTGTGGATGCCTGCAGTTGTTCAGGCACTTTCAGCAACTTGAAATTATAGATTTTATTCATGTATTACTTTTATTCATTAAGATTACTACTTTATATAGATATGTCACAAAACTAATTTATAAACCACATGTGATAGTCACTATTACATACAGAATACTTACCATGTTTTCTTAATGTTTTTAGAATTTCATGGCCCCTCATGGTGTCTCACCCCAGCAGACAGAGGACTGTGTCAAGCCAGTGAAAAGAGATTTTACTATAATTCAGTCACTGGGAAATGTCGCCCATTTAAGTACAGTGGATGTGGCGGAAATGAAAATAATTTTACTTCTAAAAGAGCATGTGTTAGGTCATGTAAAAAAGGTAAAGATATTCTTTCCATTAATTCAATTGTATTTAGAAAATCAATTTCATTGAAATTATAAATGAATTTTAATCTATAAAAGTATGAAATTAGTTTTCTTTATTATACAAAACAAATTATGATGATTTAGTTAATAAATATTCTCTTTTCAACTAGATTTAGATAACATCACATGATACATTAGCTGTAATTACTTTTATTGTGTCATGATAGAAAATTAATCAACTTAAGACAAATTCAACATTTTATTCTTTAATTTCTTAAATACTAAGAATTTATTTTAAAGAATTATACCAAATTCCTTTAAGCTTTCTTGCAATGTACGAAATTTTAATATATATACTATTTTTTATGAATATGAAATGATGTTTATAATGGAGTAGAAACTATGCAAATATACATAAGAACTATCTGTAATTCCACCAACCATTTACAGCCACATTTCTACTCTGCTAAATAAATTAAACATGGACTTCTAAGTAAAGAACAACATGCTTATCCATTTTTGCTAGTACTTACATATGCAAATTGACTTTCCTTTTTAATTTTTTTCATTATTGGGAATTGAACTCAGGGTACTCTACAACTGAGCTACATTCTCAGCTTTTTAATTTTTTTTTTTATTTTAATCACTAAGTTGCCCAAGTTGGCTTCAAACTTGCAATCCTCCTTCCTCAGAAGTTGCTTGTGCCTGGCTAAACCAATCACATTTTTAGGTTCAACATTAGAAGATATTTTGAGGAAGTTTTAAATAAGTTTTAGATGTTTTGACCCTTATCATTTGTAAACATGTTGTTTTTCCTCTTGCAGGTTTCATCCAAAGAATATCAAAAGAAGGACTAATTAAAACAAAAAGAAAAAGAAAGAAGCAGCCAGTAAAAATAGTATATGAAGAAGTTTTTATTAAAAATATATAAATGTTATACTATGAGAGCATTAATTCTACTAAATATTTTTACAAAATATTTCACTATGACTTCTATTGTTTTCTAATATATTTTAATGAACATGTTCATTTCATTAAGTAATTTTCTAGTCTTACACCTGCTATTAATCTATTTGTATCAGAGTTCCTCTTCTAATCTGGTTAAATTGCTTATTCTAGGTACAATTTATTAACTAGCTAATGTGAATTTATTCTATAACCTGAGCCTAAAAACTACAAATTATCATACTACTAATCACATCAACTTGGTTATTTTTTTTTCCAGTTTGGTGACCATCTATTTGAGAATATGTTTGCACTTATTTGCAACAATCATGTATGAGATGATTGGTATCTTTTATAGACTATGACCAGATTCAGAAATGCAGTTATTAAAGAACAAGCAATCTTTGAGTTTCACATCTAAAATGATTAAAACACTCCTGTTTCTAATAAAGATCGTTCAACTGAGCATTTAGAAATCACCAGTAATAATACAATTCTGTCTAATACTACAATTCTGTCTACTACTACAATTCTGCCCTGTGTTCCATCCCTTGGCATGTTTTATTCACCTTTTATACCTATCAGTACCTCCATCAATATTGAGCCAAACTGTCCTTGAACAAAGAACAGTAAACTGCATGATGTGCCTGCCTGATTTTAATTGGCTTAAAATTTCTTTTGTTTATGGCCCATTCTATCAGTCAAATTGTTGGATAATTTTGTGTTAAATACACTTCATAAGAAAAAATCTTTATGGAAAAGGAAAGTTTTAATGCCTGGCACAAAGAATTTTTTGTATGTACTTCCTAATTTTATAGTTTGATAAACTTTACTCTCACCCAAAATAACAAGAATTTGAAACTTGTATTCGTCATTAGGCTTTGCACATATTGCAACCAGCAACTATTGCTTTAAAAAGGCTATTTTTGTGGCAGAGAAATTATCGGCAAGGAAGAAAATCTGAGCCCTATTCTCTCAGGGTTTTCATTAACATTTCTGTGGAGGCTCTATGCTATATCCAAACCTGTGTCTTTCCTGCTATAATGAGCAAACTCCCTTTGGCAGCTCAAAAGCCTCCTGGACATTCGCCATCTATAACCTTCACATGAAGTTTCCCATGTAAACTTGAACCTGTCATCTAGAAATAACAAACCACTTTGTCCATTTGGTTTCATTACTTTTCTTGAGCAATTGAATTATAATTCTCTCTCTTTTTCCACACGTAAGTCCTAATTCAATTTAGAGTTTTTATTTTTCCTCATATACCAAACCACAAATCCTCTCCAAATCCACGTCTTTCTTTTCCTATCAAGTTCATCCAATCCCCAGCTTTTGTACTCTCTATTCTATCCTATACCATCAGCACTGAGTTAATTTCTCAGAAATTTAGTATATTTCTCCATCACTCCATATCTTAACTCCACAATCTCCACCTCAATTTAATCTTGATATGTATTTTTGGATTTACCTAATAATATTCTCTTTCATAATTGCAATTATGTTGAGTATTCACTGTTCACTGAATATATCTTTAATCACTCAGCTTATTTAAGCTGATTTTGTATTTTAAAATGTGATACCCTCCAGGATCTTCATTTGAAGTCAGGGTTCAGCTGATGCCAGCTTCAAGTCACTGTGCTTCAAGATAGAATGTGAAAAGTTCTAATATACAATGACAAACTATTTTCATCCTGTGGTACAAAATATTAGCACAAATAATGTCAACTTGTTTGGTGGAAGGAAAATTTTATATCATTATTTTGAATGATTGGTACATAAATAATTTCCATAAACTGGATCTTTGCTATAGAATTTGAAACTTTAGGAAATCAAAATCCCTGGTGAAACATGCTCTGCTGTTATCTGTTCCTGGATAGCAATAGTTAAATAAGAGAAGTGTCCTTAGGTCAAGTGGCAAGTTGCTGCTAAGGACGTATGAACAGCATGTTGGTGATTTAACTCATGCTTTTTTACAGCAATGACAATTCATTAGTTCATTACTTAATCAAAAAGCATATACTGAGATAGTTTGCAGTGTTTAATGCATGTGAGTATTGACTTTACTATATTTTAAATACTTTATTTTGCATTATTAAATGCATCTAACTGTGAATTTTATACAGAATTACATTACACAGCATATATGTGCATTTTCCTACTTTGTTTATTCTCTTTATTCAGAATTAAGTGGTCATGCTGAAAATCACTCGAATGGTTTTATTTTTTACATTGTAAGAAGTAAAATTTATTATCCTGAACAATAAATTTAACTGTTGTGAAATTTTTATTATTTAAAAAATATTTGGTGGTTTTTGGGTTTTTTGTTTTGTTCTGTGGTGCTGGGAATTGAATTTAGTGTGCTTTATCACAAAGACACAGAGTCCTAAAACAAAACAAAACAAAAATCTTTGCCAGAGTTCCATTTTGCTTTTACTTCCTTAAATTGCATTTACCTAATAATCTCCATTTAACTACATCCATATATTATGATTTCTTACTTGTCATAAAAATACTATATATTAATACTACACCTTAATCTTCTATATACATTCTGTTTATTCTGTTACATTTATATTATATCAATCATTTCACATATAATCATATAAATATAAACAAATATGTTTAAATATTTGTTTAATCATATATTATATAAATGGCTTCTAATCCTAACCATGTAGTTAGGCTGGATCACCTCCATGCCCAAAGAAGGAAGACAGTGACACAAAATTTGCTGACTCTTTAGAAGGATTATTGATTCTCTCATGAGCAGTTCCTGCGTAACCCTGCTTATATGAAATTAGCATTTTCACTTGGATTTTCCAATTCTTGGCTTTCAGTGCTTGTTTAGGGACTACAGTTTGGACACACCATGATTGGTTTCCTGCATTCTACTATGAAGAACAGGACACCTTGCTCTTGTCAGCACCTCAGGCCCAGGCTTTGAGTTACTCACACTACCTAGTGTCTTGACAAAAATTATTCAGAGCCTTTTTAGGGGAAGGATTTAGACACTAGTGGTGCCTAATGATTTATTTTCCAAGAGAGGAAATGGAGCATATGAGAGGGAGATGCAGATAGAAGCTCAAGAGAGAAAAGTGAGAAAGAGAAAAGCATTTTAATAATATGATATGATGTGATATAATCAATAAATAGAACATTAGGGTATTGAATATGATTTTTTTAGTATTTTCTCCTAGATGAAAAATTTTAAATCATAAACTGAAAAAAAACAGACATATTTGACTTCACAATGGGTAGGTTTGGTGTCGTTTATTAAGTCTTCAAAACTCAGTTTATCTTCATCTTTGCATTCTGTATAACAACATTTTTTACCTTTATTTTCTAATTTCACAGGATTTTTAAATTGGCTTCCAGAATTTAAGGTGCATGTTCTCTCAAGGTCATATTGTAGAAAATTTGGATTCTCTCACCTAAAAAAAATGAATAAGTCCTAACGTAATGCTCATTGACTTTCTGTTTCGTCATATTAAATTCGCAAGTCTACTCCCAGGTAACTCTTTGGTATAAATTCTTTCTGAAACTTATGATTTGATTGACAGGGCTAGGACTAGTGTGAGGTGGATAAAGTAATTGCCCAGACACAAAATTTAAGGAGACATAAAAAAAAACCTTAGCAACCAAAACCTGTTTATTATTTAGCCTTGGTTTGACTTTGGTGACGTAAAATATTACATGAGTTTAATTTGTTTTGATCTTACATTAATTTGTTTGTTTGAATTTTGTTTTTTTCCTCTTGTTTTTTTTTTGTCACTCTCTTCCCTACTAATAACTAAATTTTCCTGTTCCTTCTTCCTTTCTTTACTTTATTATTTGTCGTTATTCATTTTGTTCCTCCATCTTTAAAGTCATCATCTTCTACATCTTACCTCCTTCTCCTCTGTTCACTTTTTAAATATCTCAAACTTCCTCTTGTCTTTCTTCCCTATTTTATTTTCACTGTAGGAACTGCTATCCCACAATTGGATAGAATTATGTAGTTTATAAAATTCCTATCCTATTCATATTGTTATTATTATTAATATAGTGGACAACATACTAGACTACTGTCATCTAATGCATAATATAGTTCACAGTTTTTTTTAATTGTCAAAAATGCTGATGCAACCATTCCTAAAAGGTAGCATTTAGTGTTATAGATGTCAAAGTAGCCACCAGACATTTATCTGAAGGCTTTACACCTGTTTCTAACATTATTGCTATTCTTGGCTCCCTCTTCCCCTAAAAGGGGATGGAAAATGATTTGGACATTTCAAGTTCACAGAGCAGAGATCCTTCTGCTGAGCAACATGCACAATTAAGCCAAACAAGAGAGAACCTTACTCCACACACAAACAAGTCCCACCGGAATCCTCAGTACTTCAACACATGGAAGTGGGGAGACACAAACCCTATCCTACTACCAGGACCCAAGTAGTAGCAACCACAGAGGAACCCAAGGTTCCATTCAGGACATCTACTCATGTATCAAAAACAGGGAGAAGTGTAAAAAAGGTAATTACACACAAAAGAACGCATATAAAATAGGGAGAGGAATCCATTTTAGCTGATATGCAAATTCAAGACCTCTTAAATATGAGAAAACAGGCAAATTAATCTACCCCCAAAATTCACAATCCCTCAACAAAGGAGTTTATAGATATGAAAGTGAATGAAATTCCAGAGAAGGATTATAAAGAACTAATCACTAAAATGTTCAATGAAATAAAAGATGGTGTAAGGAAAAAATCAAGAGATCAAATACAGGAGATGAAAGACATGGGTATAGTAAAGATGGTAGATTGAGATCGTCATCACTACCCTTGGTGCATGTATGAAAATACAATTGGTGTAACTTTATCTGGTTTGCAACCAGAGAAATGGAAAAACTGAGCTCTATATATGTGCTATGACTTGAAATGCAATTAAATAAACTAATAAAAAAAATAAAGAAAAAGAGATATGGGAAAGAAACCATTCAGAACTCCTGGACATGAAAGACCTAATGGATCTAATTCAAAATTCACTTGAAATTATCAGCAACAGATTAGGTTGTGTAGAAAATAGGATTCCAGGCCTTGAAGGCAGAATTTCAGACCATGAAGACAGTGTATATGAACTTGAATATTCCATATGCAATTTGAGAAAAAAATAAAATAAAAGACCATGATTAGAACATATAAAAACTCTGGGAAAGCATCAAGAGATCAAACCCAAGAGTCATTGAGACAGAAGAGAACATGAAAATACAGGCTAAAGATATTCTTAATATGTAAAATATCTTCAGTGAGATAACAGCAGAAATTTTCTTACTTTAGAAACAATAGACATTCACATACAGGAAGTATATAGAACTCCAGAGAGATAAGATAAAAAAAAAAAAGAACCTCTCCAAGATACATCATGACAAAAATGCCTAACATAAAAAATAAAAAACAAATATGAAAAGCTACAAGAGAAAATCATCAGGACACATTTAGAGTTAAATCAATAAGGCTCATTTCCGACTTCTCAATCCAGACCCTAAAACCAAGAATGCCTTGCAATATTCTGATTTCTAAAAGAAAACAATTGCCAGTCAAGATGGCTATATCCAAGCCAGGTATGGTGGTGCACTCTTGTAATCCCAGTGGCTCAAGAGGCTGAGGCAGGAGGATCGCAAATTCCAATCCAGACTCAGTAACTTTGTGAGGCCCTAAACAACTTAGCAAGACCCTATGTTATATTTTTTAAAAAATTCTTCTTAACCAGGCACAGTGTGCACGCCTGTAATCCCAGCACTTTGGGACGCTGAGACAGGAGAATCGGAAGTTCAAAGCTAGCCTCAGCAACAGTGAGGTGCTAAGCAACTCAATGAGACCCTTTCTCTACATAAAACACAAAATAGGGCTGGGGATGTGGCTCAGTGGTCAAGTATCCCTGAGGTTCAATCCCTAGTAAAAAAAAAAAAAAAGTTCTTCTTGACATTAGATCTCAGATAAACTTTAATACTATAATGTTGGGTAATTTCAACACAAACCTATAGCCAACAGAAAGGTCATCCAAACATAAAATCAATAAGAATATTTCTGACCTAAGTAATACTACAAATCAAATGGTCCTAGTAGATATCAATATAATATTTCACCCTAAAACAGCTGAATGTACTTTCTCAGCAGCTTGTGGAACATTTTCCAAAAGAGACCACATTCTAGATCACAATGCAATCTGAGCAAATACCAAAAACTGATATTATTCCATGCATCCTGTCAGATCATAGTGAAATGAAAAGAGAAATTAACAGCAATAAAATTATATGATACACATAAACATAGGAAGATTGAATAATAGTCTTAAATGAAGAATGGATCATAGAATAAATGAGAAAAAAAATAAAAGAAATTCTTACAAACAAATGAAAACAAGAATACAACATATCAAAATCTCTGGGACAGGAAGTATGAAGGCTGTTCCAAGATGAAATTTATAGCATTGAGTACCTACATTAAAAAAAAAAAACAGAAATTCCAAATAAATAATCTAACACTCCAATTCAAGGCTTTTTTTTAAAGGAAGAACAAACTAATTCCAAAATCAGCAGAAGACAGGAAATAATTAAGATCATAGCCAAAATGATAAAATTGAGAACTAATAATCAATACAAAGGATCAGTGCAACAAAGAGTTGGTTCTTTGAAAAGTTAAATAAGATTGATAAACCTTTGGCCAGACTAACCAAAGGAGAGAGAAGACCCAAATCAGCAAAATGAGAGATGAAAAAGGAATATGACCACAGACACTTCTGAAATCCAGATGATTATTAGAGATTATTTTGAAAATTATACTCCAAGAAACTAAATTCTAGCAGACATTAACCAATTTCTAGGGATGATTTCAACATAACCCTATAGCCAATTTCTAGGCACATACAATCTGCCTTAATTGAACCAGGAAGATAGAGAAAACCTAAACAGGCCAACATCAAGTAATGAAATTGAAAAAAATAAAAAAATTAAAAGCCTTCTGATAAAGAAAAGTTCAGGACTAGAGAGTTTCTCAGCTGAGTTCTACCAGATATTTAAAGTTGATCTAAATCCAATCTTTCTCAAATTATTTCTTAAAACAGAAATGGAGAGAAAATTCCCAAATACATCCTATGAAGTTAGTGTAACCCTGATACCCAAACCAAAGATCATCAGAAAAGAAAACTACAGGACAATAAGCCTGATAAGCATAGATGTAAAAATCCTTAATAAAATATTAGCAAAGCTCATTTAAAAATATATCAGGAATATTATCAAGTGGACTTCCTCACAGGAATGCAAGTTTTGTTTAATATATGCAAATCAATAAATGTAATTCAAAACAAATAGAATTAAGAACAAGAATCAAATGATCATCCCAACAGATACAGAAATGCCCTCAATGAAATCTAGCGCCCATTCATGTTAAAACCCTGGAGAAAGTAGGGATAGAAGGAACTTATCTCATTATAAAGGCTAGATATGACAAACCCCAAACTAATATACTGAATGCAGAAAAACTGAAGTCATTTCCTCTAATATCATGAACAAGACAAGGATGTCCACTCTCTTCACTCCTATTCAACACAGTCCTTGAAACTCTAGCCAGAGCAATCAGGAAAGAGAAGGAAACTAAACAGTTATGAAGAGGAAAAGAAAAAGTAAAATTATATCTGTCTACTGATGATGTGATCTTATATCTAGAAGACCCAGAAAACTGTCAGAGATAAATGAATTCATTAAAGTAGCAAGATACAAGATCAACATTTGTATATCAATAGTTTTTCTATACTCTAAAACTGAATCTGCTGAGAAAGAAATCAGAAAAGCTATTTCATTCACAGTAACCTCAAAGTAACAAAGCAAAACAAAACAGAATGAAAACCTCGGGAATTAATCTAACCAAGGAGGTGAAATATCTCTAAAATGAAAATTAGATAACCCTGAAGAAAAACTTGAAGGAGACCTGAGAAGATTCAAAGACTTCTCATATTCCCGCATAGGAAGAATTTATATTGTCAAAATGGCCATATTACTGAAAATGTTATAAAGATTCCATGCAATCCCCACCAAAATACAAATGGCATTCTTGGTAGAACTAGAAAAAAAAGTCCTGAAATTCATTTGGAAGAATAAGAGGCCCAGAATAGTCAAGGCAATACTGAGCCAGAAGAGCAATGCTGGAGGCATCACAATACTTGATCTCAAATTATACTACAGAGCTGTAGCAACAAAACCAGCATGGTATTGGCATGAAGATCAGTGGAACAGAATAAAAGACACAGAGACAAACTCATATACTTATAGTTATGTAACACTGGGAAAAGGTGCCAAAAATATATATTGGAAAAAAAAAGATGCCTCTTTAACAAATGGTTCTGGAAAAACTGAATATCTATATGTAGAAGAATAAAACTAGTAACCTATCTGTACCTGCACAAAAGTCAAATCAAAGTTAATTAAAAATTAAAGAATTAAAACAGAAATTTTGCAATTGCTAGAAGAAAATAGAAGGTCAACACTCAAAAATATTGGCACAGGCACTGACCTCCTAACAAAACCCGTAAAGTTCAAGAAATAAAACTAAGAAGAAATAAGTAGGATGCTATCAAATTAAAAACCTTCTGTGCAGCAATGGAAACAATTAAGAGTATGAAAAGAGAGCCTACAGAATGGGAGAAAATCTTTGCCAGCAACTCCAGTGACTGGGGATTGATATCTAGAACATACAAAGAACTCAAAAAGCTTAACACCCCAGATACCAAATCAACCAATCAATAAGTGGGCAAAAGAACTTAACAGACATCTCTCAAAAGAAGAAATGCTAATATCCAACAAATATATGGAAGAAACATTCAATATCTCTAGCAATCAGACAAGTGTAAATCAAAACTACACAAAGATTTTTATCTTATTCTAGTCAAAATGGCAATTATCAACAATACAAATAATAATTATGCTGGTTAGGATGTGGGGAAAGGATACACTAATATGTTACTCATGGAACTGGAAATTGATACAACTACTCTGAAAAGTAGTACGGAGATTTCTTAAGGAACTAGGAATGGAACAACCATACTACCTGCTACCCTATTCCTTGGAACTACAATGAGCATACTACAGTGATACAATCACATCAATGACTATTGCAGTGCAACTCACAATAGCTAAGTTATGTAACTAACTCAGATGCCCATCAATAGATAAATGGATTAAAAATGTAATATATATATAAATGTAGAGTGTGTGTGTGTGTGTGTGTGTGTGTGTGTGTATACACACATGCAGTGGCTTCTTAGCCATAAAGAAGAATAAAACAATGACATTTGCCTATAAATGGATGGAACTAGAAAATATGTTAAACGAAATAAACCAGACTCATAAAATTAATGGTTAAATGTTTTCTGTCATATTCAGAAGAACAAATAAGGAAAGTGGGAGAAGATATCATAAAGATATAGAGTAGATCAGCAGAGTAGAAGAAGGAGATGGAGACAGGAAGGAGGGACAGGAAAGGGGAGAAAATGTGAATGGAATTTGAAAAGTTACTCTATGTGTATATGTAAATGTATCACAGAGAATTCCACCTTTATGTATATCATGAAACACCAATATAAAATAAATAAATGAGCAGAAGAAAGACCCATAGAGTAAAGAAAGGAGACCAGAGGAAGAGAGCAGGAGAGAGAAAGGGTAGCACCTGGGACTGTAATGGAGTAAATTAAATTTCATGCACTTGTGATTTTGTCAAAGTAAAATCAACTATTATGTATAACTACAATGTACTAATAAAAGAACAAAATAAAAGTAATCCTGGTGTTCAGCAAGATTACTGTATATAAGTTAAAACTATAAAATCAAATGAATTTCTATATATTTTCTTTAAAAGTAGAAAATATTTTGCAGTCATAATAGAAAGAACTCAAATGTACCTAACAATAAATCCCATAAAAGATGATTTCTAAAACTTTCAGAGATAAAAATCCATAGAGAAAATTCAAATATGTTATTGAAAGACATAAAAAGAGATGAATACTTTCCTATTCATTATAATCTTTATAATTAGTATTCAAAGAGAAATGAGACATCAATAATACTAGATTATGAAGAAACTTAGTAATTCAAATACAATAAACATTTTAAATAAAAAAGTGAAACATAATTTTAAAAATACATAAGTTATAGAATGAAAAAACCTAAAGCTGGAAAAAAATGGGATAGGTGATCGATTCAGTAGCACACCTCTGAAGTTACAAAAGTTCCTGGAAAATAGAAGAGATAAAATAGGAGGAAAGTTGTATAGAGAGAAGGACACCGGGGGCTGAGGTTGTGGCTCAGAGGTAGAGTGCGCGTCTCTCATATGTGAGGCACTGGGTTCAATCCTCAGCACCACATAAACATAAATAAATAAAATAAAGATATAAAAAAAGATTACCAAATGACTTTTTAAAAAAGAAAAAAAGAAAAGGACACTGGTTTGTTCCATTTATTAAAATGATCTTTTACAGCCCCCAAAGGAAATCCTACTCAGCATACCCTAACCATAAACACACACACACACACACACACACAGAATTTCAAATACTAAAAACAAAACAAAAAAATTCCTGAAAGGACAGAGAAGAATATAGAAGAATAATTGACATGCAGAAGTAGAAATAAAAAGAAATTCTACATCTCAGTGACAAGAATAGAATGAACCCACAAGACGTTTCCATGAGGAACTCTAAAGTATAAGGAATAGCTGCTAAAATCTATTGCTAGAATCCCTTTAGCTAATAACACTAAACTGTTAAGAGAACTCCTTTAATACCAATTGACCTTTCAATTATATTTAAGGGGTGCTTTGCTGAAAGGCAAAATTAAATAAATATAGAGGTGTTGAATGCCTTTACTTCCACCACAGGCTTTAAGGGAAAGTTCTGCAGTGTGAACTAAGATATAGTTGTTTCTTGTACCAATACTGACACTAATTTGGTTTATGAAATTGTTCTAATTTCCCTGTCCCCACATTTACTCATATGTAGAATGAGTATATTGGACTAGGTTGTCTACAAACAAAAGTTCTTCCAGTTTGAATACTGTACAATTTTATGAGAATGTTATTCAATATCAATATTTGGCAATTCCTCAAAATGTTCTGTAATGACCAATGTTGATTTTCCACATCCTAGGGTAAGGGAGTCATTTAGCAGTATATATCTTTCAAAAGTAGCCTAGGTTGATACAGCTTGCCATCTCAAAAGTGATTATACTTGGTAGTTATCTTTTTAGACCCTAATTAATTCCCAAACATCAAAAGATTATGTGAGAAGCTCCCATGATACTATTTAACTTACTTTGACAGATTCTGAATGCCTCAATATTGGGGCTTTGTTTACTACCAAAAAGCATTTTCTGAAGTAGTTAATGTGTTCACCTCTACATTATATATTCTAGAGAAAATAATTCATGTGCATCTGATTTATCCTAGTTGACCAAAGCATTTCAGGTTCATGAAAACTTTTAAAACGATTTTAAAAGTGCTTAGATTCTTTTTAAACCATTATTAAAAGAACTAAACAAATTTGATTAAGAATAAATTAATGAAAACCAGACTTTTCTAGTAGCAAAATCTTGTATTTTGATCTATAATTTGTCCTAATAAGTTTTAAACAAATAGAACTTATAGCCAAATTTAGCTAATTTCTTCCAACATTAGTGATGGATTATTGTTATTCATTCATTGTTAAATATCAACCAAGTCAACTATGAACCTGAATGTCTTGGAGGTTGTAATGCAGTTTTTATCTGTATTTTTGCAAAGTGTGTAATTCAGTTTTACTGAACTCTCCTTCTAAGTGGCAGGAGCTGTCAAGTTAGAAACCAGAGGAGACCTCTACTTCCCTCTTCTTAGTCAAATTCTGAAATTGGAAAGCCAAGAACTCTGACTTTTCAATAGTCTTTCATTTTTAACATTATCCCCACTCTCCACAGAATGTTCCACAAAATTTGTAAATCACTCTAGGGAAATGTCCAAAGAGTTTCAAAATATGAACAGCTGTGAGCTACCTAAACCATCCATTTTGCCAAGAAATTGCTACTCCAGAGATGAAGAAATAAACAATTACCATTTTTTTTTCTGAAAATATCTGCCACTGTTCAATGAGAAAGCCTTTACAATTGTAAAGCTAAATATACGTTAGAAAACTTCTAACTGCTTATTTTGTTCACTTTTTCACAAGCTATATACAGTCATTTAATTAGGGAGAAAATCTTCAAAATCCAGTCATCCACAGCTTTTCTTGTCTCTACTGTCTGTCAGACACAAATGAAGAATGAAAGAGAAAAATCAAACACCAAATCAGTCGTACAAAGAACACAGGATCTAGATTCAAATCAGCTTCAATTTGAGCTAACAGGCTGATTTAGTCAGCTTTTTATTTTTGTCTCTGTGACCCAAGAACCTGACAAGAACCATTAAAGGAGGAAAAGTTTATTTGGCTCACAATTCCAGAGGTCTCAGTCCACAGAGGGCTGACTCTGTAGCTCTAGGCCCAAGGTGAGGCAGAACACCATGACAGAAGGGCATCAAGGAGGAAAGCAACTCAGGACATGGGCAGAGGGAAGCAGAGAGAGCTTCACTGACCAGGGACAAAATATAAATCCCAAAAGTGTACACCCAGTGAGCTACCTCCTCCAACCATCTACCTGCTTGAATTCAGTTACCATGCAGTTAATCTACATTGATGGATTAATCCACTGATTAGGTTACAGCTCATATCATCAAATCATTTCACCTCTAAATGTTCTCACACTGTTTCACACAGGAGCTTTGGAGGGATACCAGATATCCAAACCAAACACAGAGGCCTTTGTATCTTTTAAATCTCCATTGTTTTGTCTGCAAAATGACTGAGGAAAACAAAAAATCCCCCAAACAGCAGCACAGGTGGAAAATACTTAGCATACTGTCCACTACATCTTAGGCATTCTATGAAATGGTAACTGTTGCTATTACAAGTTACTGAATGCTTAATGGTTCAAAATTTTAGAATAGTCTCTTTAAGTTATAACAATCATTACTCAAATAATCTAGGCAATTAAAAGTTAAAGTAGGAAATTTAGGCAATTTGTATTTGTTAAGCTAATTTTATCAAGCAAGAAATGGGGACATGTATGAAGTTTTACTCTGAACAAGATTAGCTGAGGAAAATGTAAAAAAAAGAATATATACTAGAGAATTAAAACATTTCATATCTCCTTTTGAGATAATTGCCTAAGAGGTAGTAGTAACATTTTTAATATTAAAAAAAAAACAAGTGTAAAAATCAGTGAATTTTTTTCTCTTTTTCTAATGAACCTATGCAAAATTCATTTTACAATATTTAAATGTGTTCCATGTCTCTAAAATAATTTAAAAATAAAACTGAGAATTGAAACTAGGTGTGTTTTACCACTGAGCTACATCACCAGCCCTTTTTATTTTTCATTTTAGACCAGGGTCTCACTAAATTGCAGGGACTGACCTCAAGCTTGTGATCCTCCTGCCTCAGACTCCCAAGTTGCTCAGTTCTAAAAGAATTTTAAAGTTTGAAAATATGACCTCTGTTTCTTGTGCCATCTTTCCAAATATTTTGAAACTTATCTTTCTGTTCATGTGTGAATAGTATAGGAAACCAGAATACAAAATAGAAAACTAGTCAAGTGTTGATGTTTTAACATCATTGTGTTGTTTTCTTATTTGCTAACACTGACTACTTTCCTTTTGTCTACGTGGAATTATCTACTTGAAGCCCCAACAACTTTATTATCTGGTTTCTTATCATCTATACAACCTTCTTTTAAATGTATCTGAAATAGTTTAATAAATAATAAATAGTTTTTTAATTAGTTTTTTTAAATAGTTTTTTAAATAATGGGGTAAGAGCTGTAGCATGTTGTAAAGGACAAATTTAGTAACTCAGTGCTTTACAAACAAGTGTCAGTTCCACCAGTTCCCAACTGTGTCAACTCTCTAAAATTCTGTCCCCTCACCTGAAAAGTAAAAATAGGACTTTCACAAAATTAAATAAAGAAAATACCTAAATCATATAGCATATTTCTAGAAAAATGCCAGTCATCAACATTATTACTATTCTGCCTCAACTTCCCTTAAAATAAAACAGACCCGATGTTGCTATTAGATATTATTATACTTAAAATAGACTAATTAATATAATACACAATTGAATTCTTTTTTGTGCTTCCATATAATTAATCTCAATAGGAGAAAGTTTTCTGACTGTAGTATTTTTATTTTCTGAATAATCACAATTGCCATTAGAAATTATTTTTAAGAATATTAACTTCAACTAATTCTTTATAGTAAGACATTCAAATATTTCTCCAGAAAAATTTTTGTATTTGTTTCTTTACCCTAATCCTACCTAGCTCCACCAGAGTGAAGCATAGTCTTAAAACATGCTTTAGATTATATGACCCCAACACTAAGTAAAACAAATTCCTTACTGCAGTTCACTTTTACCCAATATTATATGTCCTCTCATTCATGTGGAACTCTTGTCTTGTTTTGAAGCTCCAGAAGAAAATCCAGATACAGCACTTGAATAGATATTGTTTACCTGTAGCAGTCTTTCTTTGAGACTGGATGCCCCTCCCACATACCCTTCAATTGATCAGATGCCTTTAGCTCCTAGTTGCCAGGGAAAATTAGCTCTAGCAGCTGCCAGCTGTCATATATATTGTAAAATATGATGCCATTTTAATCTGTATCTTTAATTTTACACCATGTTTTAACAGTTAACTATTGTTTGCCTTTGCAATATTTTATGAAGTACCTATTTTCATTGTAAATGAACTGATGTTTTAATTTACATGGTCTACTATAAGTTCCAACCAATTATAGCTGTAGCTACTAAATGCTTTGAAATTTTTTACTGGACATCTTCCCTACTTGGTGGGATCTTTCTATTATAGAGAAATAGAATTTCATTTTTATTCCTGTTAGAGAGCAACATTTTGTAATTTGAGAATATTTGACACTAGATGGCAGGATGAGACTATAGATACCCAACTCCTCAACGCTAAGTATAACGAGAAGGCTCTGACCCTTTCTCAAAGGTCTTAAGACTTTTTTGAAGCAAATACATATCATTATTCTTTCCTATAGGCATTATAGTTATGCATTCTTTTTATTTCTTTCTAATGTACTCATGCTGAGTTATTTTTAACTTAATTTTTTAACTTGTTCTAATTAGTTATACATTCTTTTATAGTTAAAACATTGTCCATAAACAATTAATATAATGTAAGATATAATAGAGTGGTATTAAATGAAATGAATGAGTTTTTGAGTAGAGAAAAATACAAATGGATAATAATTTCACAAATTATATAAATACTATGACAATAGTTAAATAAAATTATTGGTTTGGAACAAGATTAATATCATTTGACATCTTTTGAATCTAATGGTAAATTATTAAAGAAAACTATGACATGATCAATTAAATGGTACTTCAGTGAAGATATTAAATGCACATTTAAATCAACTTTTGTTTTCAAAACAAGATCAATATACAGCAAGTAAGAAGCATTTCAGAACAAATTCACAGAAAATTCAAACTCAGAAATGAAAAAGCAATTTTTTAATGTGAACCAAAACTATCCTAGAAATAGGAAGAATTATTTTAGAATCTTCTGGTAAAGGAGATTAAAGTCTTCCCAGATGAATTACTCACTCCCTGTAAGCACTTATTTACTACTAGTCAATGTGGATGTATATGGTCTAAGGTGACCATATACATAGATTTGTCCAAACCAGAACACTTTTGAGCTTGGAGTTACAAATTGGGACTGTCTTGTGAATTAAGATGGACAATCACCCTACCAAAGAGTGATTAACCTCAGGAAGTTCATTTAAAGTAAGCATTTATAATTTTGTTGTATTTAAACCCCATTTTATTTGATTTATTACACATTTCATTTGCTGGTACTAGTTCTTTATTCTACCAATAGTCAACTTTCAAACATTAAAAAAATCTCTATGGTGATTGCCCCAGAAAACACAAACCCATCAGAAATTAACAAGAATGATTTTTTTAAAAAAATAGGCAATCTTTAATCAATTTTTTGATGTTACTTTATTCTGCTGGGGAAATATAAATACTATAAGAAATACTACATATAAACAAGTAAAATAGTTCTATTTATCCATCTATGGACTAGATATATTGATTTCCCCTCCCTCTCTTCCTTCCTTCCTTCCTTCTCTCCTTCCTTCCTTCCTTCCTCCTTCCTTTCTTATACTAGGATTGAATCTAGAGGCACTTTACCACCGCGATACATTCCTTGCTTTTTATTTATTTATTTTTTTTGAGACAGATCTCACTAAGCTGTGAAGGCTGACCTCAAACTTGAGGTCCTCCTGCCTCAGCTTCCCAAGTCACTGGACTGCAGATGTGCATGACTGTGTCTGGTTGGACTGATTATTTCAAATTTAATTTTCTGCACTTTTCAAATTCTTACTTCATAGCGAATATTTTGGAAACAACATTATTATTTCCCTTACAATGATGTTGTATATATAATTAAAGTGAAAATCAGCCCTTTGATTTTTAGTAATAGACAAGACACAGTCACTGTCAATTACCTAGCCATTACATACAGATTCTTTACCAAATGCAACTAATTTAGCTTTGTTTTGAGAACTAACTTGGAAAATTACTAACATCAATTGCTAGGTAAAATGTAAAAAGATCTGGCCAAATTGTTTCTTAGCTAGAGTAAAGATTATGTGTTTCTCTTCAAATCATTGGTGTGTGTATGTGTGTGTGTGTCTTCAGATTGAACTCAGGGCCTTGCACAAACTAGGAAAACTCTCTACCATCAAGCTATATCTTCAGCTATAGTGCTGAATTTTTAATAAGGCAGTGTGTATATACTTTATTAAGTGCATTAATTATTCCAATATGTTATGACTTTCAGAATATTTAGAACACAAATTATTAGCTCACAAAATCAAAACCTTAATAACAATTTTGTTTTAAATGCTTTCTTTGACTTCTTATTCTCACACTTTCACAGGGACAGCTTGTCCCTAATATAGTTCATGCAAAAGTGTTTAATTTTGTTTTTGGTTTGGTTTGCTGGTTTTCACAGAACTATGCCATAGGGATTCAAAATAAGTGGTCAGCTTAGTCAATAGAAAACTTAGTTATCAAACCATATTTTTGTTCTAATTTGATTAATTTCATCTATACAAAGAGTAAAATAGATCTATATCGGGCAGTGAGGGTAGGCATAAATCCTGTGCATGGGATTCTGAAATGGAAATGTGTGATTGTTGTGTCCACCATTCTTCACTTCTACAGAAAACCTTATTGACAGTGCTCTGCATAGTCACATTACGACTATGTTGGCAGCATCAGTTGCTAATTGCAGAGAATCTGGCACTTGATTCCTCATGTGCTTGTCAAGTGTGCTGTAAATGACTAAATAGCAGGACACATTCTGTTTTTTCTTAACTCCCTAAAACACAACTAGTACAGAGTCTGAATCAAAATACAGGCTCTGTCAATACTTATTAAATTATTTCAAGTGGCTTCAGTGTGTTCTGGGGGAATATTACAATATATAAATATATTTATACTACATAAAGCTGAATCAATGTATTACATAGTGCCACATAAGCTCAGAACCACCTCATTGATCATTGAAATATTTTCTTTTAGTTCTGCCAATTTTTCAAATACTACTCTTGTTTAAGTGTATATTTGAAAAGTTTTCCACATGCTTATCACTTGCCCCTACATGACTTTGTGATATAATCAAATGAGCTCTCTGAAAGTCCTCCTACCATTATTTCTTCTGAAGTTTGTAAAATGCCAACTTTTAATGATCTGATTATTGAAATACCATTTTCCTGTTGTTTCTTAGAAAGCATATAAATGATAGTGACAGAGTCTTCATGGACTACAACCATTGTGAATAGCACTTGACAAATAGTAGAGAAGAAAGCATTGGATTCTGAATCTTAACAACGTAAGCTCTAAGCATGAGTTTTACATTAGATTTTGCTACTGTTGAACAAATACAATGAATGAAAAAAAGTATTACTGATTTCACATATTTACTGGAAAATTTTTTTAGTTTTTTAAAACAATTTAAAAAGCTACACATCAATCTCTTTGCAGGGTTTCAGGTACTTATCATGGAAGATGCAAAGACATGGACTATGATCATGTGGATGTTAAAATGTAGTATTTGATTTTGCTGTGAATCTTAATGTGGAAACACCAAGCCTATAAAATGTTGTCAAGATCACACCAGAAAGGATCTGATCTAGTACTGGAACTTCTTGTCTCTTGGTCCACCCCAGCACTTTCTACTTCTTTCTTAGTGGTTCCCTGAGCAGTGTGTTAGCTCCACATCAGAGCTCACTAAAGCTTTCACCCAGGAATATCTACATTGTTTTTCTGATTGAAAACTGACTGGTGCTGTCAGTAATGATTTGCAGCACTGACTCTTCTCCTCATTGGCTGAGGAAAACAGCTCAAAATGAAGTATAGCTCTATGGTTATCCAAAGCAAAGCAAAACTAAGGTCTTATCTCAAAATATAATACTCTATAACTTGATAATTTAACTTATCTAATTATTTTTTATATCCCAGTAACCATGTATTTATCACTATTTTTGTATGTATTTTTTAATCAAATTTGATCATATTGGCAAAAAAAAAAAAGTTAATAGATTCTGTAATAATTTTCTTCCATGGATCCAGGTAATAAGAATGTCAACAGGAACACTTCATTTCAGAAACATGATCTTTAATTTCAGTTGTCTTTGCTTCTATTTTTAGTCTACAAGGAGTCTGGGCATCTCATTTGGTCCTTAATTGTAATAACTTCCCTGTTTCTCTGTTCCTCTGATCTCAATTCAATGAAATTTGAATGATCATCATAGCATCTTATGTGTTTCTAAATGTTTTGAAATTTTTTGATTCAAAGTCTTAGAGACAGAAAGATTTTGTTTATTATTAGATCTATCTTTTCTAGTTCATAGATGAAAAAGATGCCAAGATTAATTAACTTTTAGTATTGTTTGGTTTTTAGGAGTTATAACTATTATTGCATCTTATACTTGACTATATTATAAAAAATGACAAGTGCATTTCAAGTTTACAACTTTCTCCCCAGATTTTATTCAACAATTTATTAAACATATTCAGGGCATAATTATGTTTGGGATAAAATTTTTCTTAAAAATTAAATTCATTACATATTTTACATTACTTTGTAATAATACATGATAAAATATCCACATTTTTCTTTAGAGTTAAAGTTCAAATATTGTAATTTTTACATTATAGACAGTAACAGTTATGGCAAATATTTTAAAGTATGTGCAATTATTTTAAAATTGAGAATTCTGAAAAAGTTATTTTCTCTAGTGCTTACTTAAATACATAGTATAAAAAATAATGTATTGTATACACACATTTATTTTATGACACATATATTTATGATATGAAAAATGTTTTAAAAAGTTTAAAAAGCTGCAAGATTAAATTTCTTGAAATAATTGGGGAATATTAAGGAGTAAGATTTGCTTATCAGGGCTCCAAATTAGTGGGTCAGATCACAGAATTAATTCTGATGAATGTAGGGTTTTTTCCCATGCTCACTTGTGAAGAAAGATGTCTTAGATAGAAGTTTTTCTTGGATTATTTGTAAACTCTTATTCAATTTAGAAACACACACACACACACACACACACACTCCTAACTCCTTTGATTCTTTTATATTCAGATTTCCTCCAAATCACAGGCAGCTTTGTTTGGCAAGTTCTAACAGAACTCACACAAGGTGAAAGCCAGCCAGCTTTTGCTGGTAACAATGTATTCATACAGCATATGATCTCTGTTCAGGCTGCTTCTTGCTCTTGTCTCAGAAAAGAAAGGAGTGCTGCTCCTTTCCTGGGGTATGCTATTTGAGAAAGAAAGTAACCTAACACTAACTGCAGGCGGGGTCAGAGTGATGTAACAGGAAGCTCTGATGTTTCCCTTCTGCTGCTGATCACTTACAATCTGACAACACTTCCAATCTACTCAGAACAACCCCTCTCTCTCCAACAGAGAGTGTCACCTCCTGCCTTGGGACCATCAGGCTCTGCTAACTAGAGCTCACTCTGCCTGCAGGATCACATTGCAAGGCTTTCACTCTTTCTCACCTTGCCTGGGGGTAAATCTCTTCTGCGGAATCTCAAAAAATCAAATTCCATCCTGAGGCTATTTCACCAAGAATTTCCTTAGGAGCTGTGCTGCGTAAGTACATTATTCAACATAAATTTATTTATTCTGAGTAGTGTTCTCATGTAGTTTCACAATGTTTCTACCAATAATTTAGTAAATGGCATTGAAATAATGTTGAAACTGTCTCATTTATTTCACATGTTAGAGAAACCACAGCATATTAACCAAAAGTGCATACAAAATCTATTACTACTGTATAATGTTATTTACAGTGATATTTTAGAAAATAAATTCACCAAATAATAAAGATCTAAATGGATTAAAAGGCATATTTCTGAACAAATACCTTGTTCAGGGAACAATGCCTTTTAAAATTAGCTCTACTATGAGCTGAACTTGAATCATGACAGCTGGAAAACATTTCTCTCCCAGGAAGGGTCTTTAACTTTCCATATAATCAGAGTTCTAAGAAAGAGGTAAAAGAATAACTACCTATGGGGTGAGTCTCACTCTGTTCTTAAACCCCAGGTGGAGTTAAAAGTAATTGATTTGGATTCATTATATTTACCTTCTATTTGCCTTTTACTTCTATTTAAACATGTATCTCTAAATATTGAACTAATGGAATTTTCATTGTTCGTTGTTGCCAGATGTGTTTAAATCTCTTTTGCTAACTCTAAACTGTTTCTGTTGTATTTGGATCAAAAGAGAATTGCCAAGGGGAAAAAGCACTCTAGAGTTAATTAAATGTAGATATTAATTCTTAATTTTAAAACTCTTTAAGAAAATTTGACCAGAATTCCTCTAACAAGATTTGGGGGGGGGAGGGTGGGATATCAAGATATCTGCGGATAAAGAAGCACAAGAGAACTTTCCCAAATGAATTTATTAGGTCATTAAACAGAGAATTAAATTATGTATTAAAAAAAGAACTTCCAGAATAAAACTTACTGAAATGTTGAGATGAAACATCTGTTAATGCTCTTTCCAACAGTACAGACTGTCCTGGACAATTTAAGAAACTAATGTCTATGTAATAAGTTGTTGGTATAGAGATTTCACAAATTTGTTGAGAAAGAAAGTGAGATGTCAAATTTGGGACTAAATTATGTTGATTAGCATATTTTTAATTAATATGTGTTCTTACCTTAGTAAACTTATACTTCACAAGATGTCCTTCACTGGAAACATCCTGGGCTCAATCACTCAGTCTGGCACAGTAACAGTAGACAATAGATTCATCCTGACTAACTTCTTGGTGACTTTTTACTCAATTTTCCCACAGATTTCTCAACATAATGGAATCTTTAATTTTATATTTGTGATTTCTAAAAGTTATTGTGGCTGATTTCTCTCCCTTTTCAATCTTTAATTCTACTACAGTGTTTCCTTACACATGTGTAGAAATGGGAAAAGTGTTTTTAGAATATGATTTTGTAGTCTTTAGATAATTAGAAAAAACTAGAAACAACACATGAAATAACTCAGTGGTTAGTAACAAAAATTAAAATAGCATTATTTTAAGTCTGATTATGTTCTTAAAAGGTGATATTACATTAATATTATATTTTACAATGAGGAACTCCTCAAAATTTTCTAATAATTATTTAACTGCTTGCCCCAAACACATAATGGTCTTGCATAATTTAATTAAATATACATGTCTGCACTAAGAGTATAATTCATAATCTTTGCTATCCAAAATATTGTTGAAAAACATACACAATGAACATTGAGAGTCATTAGGAAAAGACTTATTATTTGAGTAAATAACTGGAAGTTTGAAATAAGCACTCATATTTTCATATAATAAAGTTTGCTTTTTTAAGTTGAGTGTCAGAGTATTAGTACATGCTTTTATCCATAAAGTCAATTTATTTTTATAGATGCTACTTTACTATGTCATCATAAAATCAATGCATAGTCTTCTACCAGTTCTAAATATGTAAAACGGAACGTAGAATTGAGAAATTATGTGATAATGAGAGTTGAAATAGATTTAACCTAAATATTGTTTTTAAAAGAGATATGCTTTTGCTTATTGTTTCAAGATCTTTTTTTTCTACCATACTTTATCACATGCCAAAGCCTTATTTTATAAGTTAAAATATCAAGATTCATTTACTTTGAAAGAAAGCAGAAAACAGAAAAATATGAAAAAGTTATAACTAGATCTGAACTTCTAAAAATTATTTTAAATGAATGGCCAAGGTATGTGCACTTTACTCACTGGTGATTCCTAAAAAATATATTCAGGTTTAAATAGAGTCTACATCTTAGCATATTTATAAGAACATTTACATGCACCTGTAAATATTACACCAATTATTTTAATACAAATTGGAAATAAATGTCAGTAAAAAATTAAAAATACTGTTAAGACAAAAGATTGCTTTAGATATTTCATATTGATGTTGAGAATTTACTCAATAAAGACAAAATTAACTGAACTTTAGTTAACAACCTTTTACATACTTCTAATTCAGATCATATTTGAAACCCACATACCAATAATTTGTTATCAATTTTACCTCTATGTTTAAATTTTAATAGTAATAATTTTTGTATATAGTTTTGGACCTTTACAGAAAAGTAACATAATTTTAAAGGATCAAAATAGTTACTCACGAAACAAAATTTATGTCATACTTTATGATTTTGAATGGTTCTTGGAAAAAATAATTCTGCTTTTTGAGGTGTAATGACTGTGATGTTAGCTTTTCAGAATATAAATATATTCAAATCACATTTTTGTGATCTTTAGCTTTTATTATCTTTTTTTAGAATTAAAGATGCTTTAGACCCATAAACATAACCATATTATTACAACAGTTAGTGGTGTGTCTTAGTACTTGCCTTAATCAAAATATTAGACAATACGCTTAATAAGATGAGCAAATAGTACACAGTTATTGAAAACATTACTCTGTGTCTGTTTTTGAAGTCTGTAGGTGAACTACAAACCATAATTTTTCAGTAACATACGTTTTTTCTAACAAACTACTTGTACTATGTGATATTATTGAATTATGTCAAGAAATCTTCTCATTTAATCTATGCAAACTTTCTGATGCAGTTATGTAGAAATAAAAATTTATTAGAAATACAAGATAAGTTCTGCATACTAACCAGATACCTCAGGTCTTTCCCATTTACTCACATGGACGCCATTCTACCCAAATTCTTTTATCAAGAATAATTACACAACTCACAGTATCTAGATAGTTTTCACACCATAATTTTAGTTTATATACTTTTAAATTGGTATATAATTTTGAAAATATATAATTTCAGCATGAAATTGAAGACTGACAAGACATTTATGTTGTGACTACTATATGACTTCTATAACAGCTGTGGAAGCTCAAAATAAAAACATTGGAATGATCCAGTAAACTCAGTTTTTAGAGTTCCAAGTTTTGATTGGATTTTCTTTTCCTCTTTCTTTTTTCTTTTTCTTTCTTTCTTTCTTTCTTTCTTTCTTTCTTTCTTTCTTTCTTTCTTTCTCTTTCTCTCTTTCTCTCTCTTTCTTTCTCTCTTTCTTTTTTGAAAATGTCTTTATTAAAGAGACTTCTTACTAGAACTGCATAGTGGTAAACACATATTTTCTTATTTATTATTTTTCAAATATGTAAATGTAAAGAAAAAGTACCTGTGCAATAAAATAACAAAACCACAGTTAGGTTTGGAAGACAATTTACTCTAAGTATTTGTTTTTGAATATTTATGAATTTGATTCACTTTGAGAATGTAATGAAAACTATAAATTCTTTCTCAAGAAATAGCAAACTACCTTCAGAGAGATTCACATTTTGTGAATAGTTGCATGAGTTTCATGGGATCGCCCTTTTTGATGGATCTGCATGTTTTCCTGCATGTCATCCAGAATTGCTCTTCCTCTAACCAAATTAATATCTGTCATCATTCTGATTTATGTTCCTATTACGATTTAGTCCTGTCTGAGAATGCCTATATTTTTAACTCATATGATTATGCAGTTATTTCTATTCAAAGATGCTAGGATTAAGCAGCATGACATTTACAATGGGTTCAAATTCAAGGAAATCATCTTTGTTAAAGTATGAAAGATCAGAGTTATGTTAGAAGCGATAGCAAAGATATTTCAGAATATCATAACCAAGCAAGGCACATGTAACTGTGAACCAAGAAAGATTCATTAGAATGCTTTTTATTTCAGAAGGTTTTTAAATATTTGTTCAAAATATTTATCAGGTGTTGACACTTCAGAAAACACTCTAGTTAATACACTGGCTACTGATTTTATGACAAGATAAAAAAGTAGAGTGGCAGACAGCAGCATGGACCAAGTTCCTACTTGGATCTGTGCTCTTTATGTGCACAGTGGAGAGAGGTGACGTCCTCCAGAGCATAGGCTGGTTCTGATTACCTCACCACCCAGTGCAGGGCCTGGAACATCACAAGTGCCTATGAAAATGAGACCTATGCTAATAAACTGTTTGTTAATTTTGGTATATTTATGTTGAAAGATGTAGGTTGGATGGAATCTGGTTCATTAAATATAAACATTAATTTGATGATCAGTTTAATAATTTTTAAACTGAAAACAAGGAACACAGTCTGGTAAATCCTTTGGGAATTATAAAATTAAGGAACATAGCTTTTGTTAGGAATTAAATGAATTAAAATGGCATATATTGAGAAAAACTATTTTGAAGATTTCAATGCTGTCTGGATATTAGAATCTTTAACATTTGATCATAACTCATTTGAAAGCCATCCTGCTCAAATTAATGAAGCCATACATTAGTCAAAGCTTTATTCTTAGGAAAATCACTTTGCAACCACATTCATTTTGTTTTAATAATTAACAATTTCTTATCATTAAATTGATACGTTCATACTTAACAAACCAGATTCTATCTAGCCTGTTTGGTTCAAAATTAATGTATTAAAATTAACAAAGAGTTTATATTTGAGTTTTCATATAACACAAGTATCCTTTAAAAACATCTAATAAGTGTATAATTTTTCAGACAAACTTTGAAAGCTAAGTTTGTTCACTGCGTTCTCAACAGCCTCACTTCCGATACTATGAAGACTCCATGTTCGATATCTTTGATGTTACATGCACCTGCTGAAGCTAGAGACCTGAATATGTTTTTTAAAAAATCTATTTAATGGACTCCTAATTGGAAATAGTAGACTCCAGTTCAATGTGTCCTCCAGTTCAATGTGTCAGGTATTATTGAGTCTGACCATGATGTAAGTCTTAAAATGACATGTGCTTTAAAATGGAATAAAGAGTATTAGCTCTTTACACTTGGACAACATTCAGCTCTAATTACCCCAAACAATTTAGACTTCAAGTGTTGTCCTCCATCCTTGTCTACATTTTCTTTTCAGAAATAATTACCTAATGTTACAACCACAGAAGGTAAATGGTCCTTAAATGTAATACACAAAGTTTTCTATCTGGACTTCTATCACAGTGTATAAATTCCAATTGTAAAGCATTATTTGGAGTAAACTAAATTTTCAGTAAGCAACAAAGATCATTGTGTATCGCCTCACTTACATAAAGTATAACAAAAAAAAATGTGTAAAGTGTACAACAGATGTCCATAAGGGAGTAAAAACCTGAAGTCGCTGAGTACATTTCCAAGTTTATCCTCCTGCCCTTTCTCTACTCTTCATCATATATATGCCATTATAGCATTTAAATAAGAAAAAAATTCCCAGTCCTCCTTATTCATGGGCCTGTACTTCCTACATTACAATTATTAGGGTCTCTTCTTCCTCTTGTTGAGTTACTTAGCTCTAGACACATTTCATTCTTGCTAGAACTTCTGATATAAATGGGCACAAATGTAAAGGAAGGTAAGTGTATTATCTAAAAGTTGTTTCTTTGGGTAAGCATAAAATATTCTCCTCACAGATATCAACATGCCTAACTCCTTCACCTCCCCACAGTGTTGCCTAGATGTAACCTTGTCTATGGGCCCTACACTACCCACTGTATAAAATCGGTCTACACTGACACTGCCACAATCCTCTTGCCCTCTTCATGGATTTTAGTTTGTCTTAAATGACTTTTATAATGATAAGCACCTTACTGCAAATGATTTGCTACAATGTACATATTTGTTATGTAATTACTTATTTTCTGTCCATTCTGCTACCATGTAAGCTCTACAGGTGTAAAGATTTCCACCTGTTTTTTATTAATGTATTTCAAGCGTTGATATAAGTGCCAGCACATAGTAGGTGCTTAAAATTTGCTTAATAAATAATTAAATGGATGAGTGGATGTTTCTTTATAGCAGTCTCTTCTTCATAGACAGCTGGATATTCACTTTATGTTATTGTGTATGCAGCACACAATAGATGCTGCAGGTGCAACCCTGAAGGAACTAGAATCATTGCACATTCCCAAATTTAAAAATTACCACTTTATAATTCTTAGGCCAACCTAATATTTATCCCTGCACTGTCTTTGTAAGAGTGACCTTTCCAACTAGTATAAATGGTAATGTTGCTCGGTATTTTAACACAAAATGTTGAAGCCTTTCCACAAATGGCCAAACAATGGCTGGAACTGGCAGAATTTCTCGCTGAAACTGGCAATCTTGCCAACTATTGCCTCCCAACAAAAGCTGTGCTCCATTACTTATGGCCTACTGGACAGTAGCATGGAAAGTCTATAAAAGGAAAGAAAAAACTTTAGCAGTGGAGTTGAAAGAAAGTAAATCAAGTGTTTAAAATGCATATATGGTAGAATACAAATTCTATTTAGTGAAAAAATATGCATCTGTTTGATAAGTGTTGATTACTAAATATTTGAAAATAGTTCTTGAAAAATTGCTGTCAGTCGCCTTTTATCATTGTATAATTTTGTAAGTTTCTAAACTTCAAGCCAAAGGAATAATTTATAAATTCAAACATACGTATTTGTGATTAAATACAATCCTGACTTGTTTGAGATTCCTCTGATGGACTTGCACAAGATATATTTTGTTAATTGACACAACTCACAACTTATCACAATAGCCATCTTCTTTAGTAATTTAGATTCCCCATTTTTTCAGAATCAGAGCTAACTTTATTGTTCCTTTAAAATAGAATTCCATCATTCACCAATATCAAATAATACATTTGCGATAAAGTTATTATTGCAAAACAAAGAAAATTGTGTCCTAATGAAAGATATATTTGTTTTAAGAATTAGCCTGCCCAATTTGTTTCTCGTATGCAAGGATTTTTGTTTGTTTTTGTTATGTTTTCACTAGTATATCCTGAAGTCCTGCAGAGATGCCTACATGTATGTAGTAACAAAACAACCAAGTATCATACAGCACATAATCTTTGTCCCAAGTAGCTTAAATAGAAAATAATAAGAATAAATAAACTTGGGTTCAATTATAATTTTAAAAGAAGAATAACAATTTGTAATTTCAGTGGGTTTGATGAAATAGTAGAAAATACGTGTAAAAAATTTCATGTAAATAAATCTTTGACAGAATTTTCAGTTCAATTACTTTACCTAAAAATTTGAGGGCAAAGATGACTAATTTCTCAGTTTACAAAGCAACTCCACATTCTCTTAAGCTAGTACTGGTACCTACAGTGACAAATGGGTGCCCCCAGTATTCCTGTTCAGAAAAAGGCAGTGCCAAAATAATTGTTCCCTCTCATCAAGATTCAGCACAGGGAGCAAATATTCTTGAGAGCCTTCTCTAACACAACACTACTTGTAGGTTGAATAGTCTATTATAACTGTCTAATACTAAATTAAGTATACAAAATTTGCTATAAATTTTAAATAGTTTCACTAACTATTGCAATTCTCTCCTCTTCGCATGGATTTTGATTTAGTGGTCTTTTAGTTCTTATGCATGCTGGCTCACTAGAACTATGTCAAGTATTCTATTCCAGGAAATTGGTAGTAGGAATAGAGACATGGCTAGCCTTTACCATGAAATAGGACCTTAAATTCAATTTGTAATTTATGATCCTGTCAACAGAAATTTTTAACAATTCTCTGATAAGTCACATTTTAACTAATTCTAACTTATAATTCATTCCTAATTCAGATGTTTCTAAAGAAATGTTTACATGTTTCACATTTTTACTTACATACATTTAAACAAATATTTGAAAGTTTTACACACCCTACATTTTCCTCCCTTCAGGTAAATCTAGAACACTACATTTGTTGCAGCTGTGGTGACGGAGTTTTTGGCAGATGGCAAGAGTTAGGGCTTGGAGATTCACACAGAAGTAGAAACTAAAGGAACAAGATTAGAGAGTGAAGCACCAACCAGAAAAACTGAGAAGATTTTGAAAAATTTTCACCTAGAGAATAGAAATACTTGATTATAAGAATAAAGTTTACTTAGTAATTATTGCTGAATTGAAAGACTGATATAAAACCAGTTGGGGCTGAAATTTGGAAGTAAAAGTAATGAAAACAGGGTTGAACAGAAAAAAAAGAGGGAGGAAAAGATAAAAGAAGAGCCTACAAAAGAAGATTAACTGGTTCAATAAGATATTTTCTTTGTTAGAATAGTTCAGAAATAATCAGGAATGGTGGCGTACACCTGTAATCCAAACAACTAGGGAGGCTGAAGGAGGACTTCAAATTCGAGGCCAGCCTCAGCATTTGCAATTTAATGGATCCTGTCTCAAAATTAAAAAAAAAAAAAAAAAAAACAGGAGTGGGGATATAGCCCAGTGGTAAAGCACACCTGGGTTTAATTACTACTAATACAAAAAGAAAGAAATACAGAGAAAAAAAGGAGAGAGAAGGAGAGGAGAGGAAGGAGGGGAAGAGAAGATACTTAGGAAATAAAAAATCCAGTGCTCAACCACATCATTTAAGATGGGGCAATTCTTCAAATACATGACAAAGGCCAGTGAGTATTCCAAGGGGTACCATTTCTAGTTGATATGTAAAAGTCTTTCAGCTGCTTACTCTAAAATTTGGGATGAAAAACTTCATCTGATCTTTTGTTTGGGAAATGAGGTTGAGTGTTAATCCCAACAGTCGCTCCTTGTGTCAAGAGCTGAGAAGTGTTTATTAAGAAGTCATGAGAAGCAAACAACACCTCTTGGGTGGTAATCACTGCCTTCATGTTCTAAAGATTGAACCCAGTTGCTCAAGATAATGACTCTACTTTTAAGTGCAGGGGTCATAAACACTAACCTACTGGCAAACCCTAGTCGTTCAGAACAGTTTCTCAATGGTCAGCCCAGAAATTGAGCCACATTAATCCTATTATATATAAAGAATTAGGGCTGTTTGGTAAAATGAAAATCCCTCATTCTAAACCAACCAAATCAGTCTGGGGCACACAGATGGAGGTTACACTCAAATAATTAATAGAAGCCCTAAAACAGTTTTCTCTTTACTGAACTCTATATTGTGAGAATAAGACATTAGGTTCAACTCCATCCATTTACCTGCAAAAGCCATAAGGGGGGAAGGGGTGAGGGTATGGGGACAAGAAAGATGGTGGAATAAAATTAACATCATTACCCTAGGTTCATGGATGACTGCACATATGGTGCAACTCTATATTGTGTACAACCAGATAAATGAAAATTTGTCCTCTATTTATGTACAATGAATTGAAATGCATTCTGCTATCATGTATAACTAATTAGAACAAATGAAAAAAAAATTTTTAAAAGACTAGGTTCAAACACACAATGACAAAATAAACAAGTGAATAAGTCATGTGTTTAAATCAAGTGATGGTTTGGTAAAATAACTAAATACTAATACTCATTCTCATTGAACTACCCATAAACAACAAGACATATATAATACTTGTTCTTAGTATTATTAATTTTGTGATTTGGGGGCACATTTTCCCTGTCTGAAGCATTTCAATTGAAAAGTCTTAGGAACTGGGTAAGGATCCAAAATACAGTTTTAGACAGACCTTTGCCGCTTTCACTGGACTTGAGTAAACACACACATACACAAACACACAGATTTGCACACATTTGCTTTGATTCAATAGTCTGTCACAATTGGTGTCCTAAAATTTCATCCATGTATCTAGGAAAGTAACCTGAAATAAAATAGAATTTACCCACCTAAATCACGTTTTGTAACATCTTAAGTATACAAATTGTTCATGTGGAAATAGCTCTGAAATCTTATAAGCAGTCTCATTTTAATATTCTTACAAAAGGAAGTAGACTTTCAAATTGGGTAAGTACTGTGTGAGGCAGCTTCTTCTCCCATCCAAATTCCCTAACCTGTCCCAAATATGTTATATTTTCATAAGTTTTGATCCATGGATTCAAAGCAAATAATTGATTAAGAAATCATACTCTATATACTGTTCTATAAATGTATTCTCATTTATTACATCTCTTATATATGCAGTATGTATAGCATAAATACATTGTTTAAGCACTTGTTTGAGAAGAACTCAGCTTGTATATCGTTTTCTTCTCTGACTCACACATACAAACACAGAAGTAAACCATTAAATTCAACTTGCATTAATTATTACCTTGCTTTATTTTTATGGCTTTACCACATACATATGTGTCTCTAAACAATATATTATTTAGTTTTACTATTTTTATTGTTACTTTCACAAAAGTGGAACCATCGGGGATATATTCTTTGGAGGCTTTTCTTCTCTCATTCATCTTTATGTTTTTGAGACATTTCATTGTCAAAGTGTGTAGCTCTCTTCACCCTGTTGCTGTGTTCCCTTTTAAGAAGGTATTAGAATGTAATTGTCCTTTGTCCTGCTGAGGGACATTTGGATTGCTTATATCATTTAGCTATTAGAAACTAGGAGGCACAAATATTTTTTCTACATATCTCCAAGTATTCAGGTCTCTGAATTTCTCTAGGGGATATATTTATGAGAGGGAGTTCAGGATCCCAGCTATCTATCGTGCTTGTAACAATTTATCTTCCCAAAAACAATATGTGAGGTTTCTTTGCACTATGTCTTTTCCAGTGTTGTCCATTATTGTCAAACTTTCTAATTTTTGTCAGTCTGGTGGGTGTAACAGTATCTCATTGTGGTCTTAATTTGCATTTCCCTGATTATGAATCACAGGGATTTTGTATGTAAATTGAATTAAAACTTTCCTCCAAAATGAACCATTTGTTTCTAATTGAGTAGTAATGACTTGAACTGAAATTATGGTCAAGCCACTTTTTGTTTATAATTATTTAAGAGAAGGATAATCTCTTTTTGGTTAGTTGGTCCAGGAAAAGGAAAGAATATGTTTCATTGTTTTGAAAACTGGGAATATATGAATAGCATTTCTCATCATGAACAAGAACATAGACAGATAAAGGTGGATAACTCTTAAAATCGTATCTCTAACTTTCCATTGCCCTTTATTCAAAACTCATCAAACAGCTACCAAAATCTCCTTTAAAAAATAAACAGGAAGAAATTGAGTAACTCCATTGTGTGTGTGTGTGTGTGTGTCTATCACTTTAAAAGTACTTAAAAGAATTTATGGAGCTTACAGATCTCCTGTATATGATTGTAGTCTCTCTTCTTCCTTTTATAAAATTATTTCTTATATATCAAAACATTATAGAAGACATTGGAACTTATCTTTTACATAATTCTTCATTTTGTAAACTACTTAGGCACATTTATAGCTATCAGCTGAATTTAGTCAATGTATTTCTTCGAGGTTTTGATTTCCTCAATAAATGTACTTGGGTATGTATTTTTTCCTTTAGCTTAATTACTGTGTTTCACTATGGAAACATTACATAAAGAAGCTTTATTATTTTTGTTTGCTGTGTTTTTTTTTCTGTGTTCTCAGGATTTAGTTGATTTTAATTACATCATCCAATCGCTTTTGTCAAGGATACTAATTGAACAAAATTAACTCTTTCAAATTTTTCATAGTTATATTTATCATTTTTATTACAGTTTTAATAATGTTTCTTTATAAACTCTCTTATTGGGTATTAACCTCTTTTATTTATATAGTTTGATACTATAAATACTGATATTTTTAGGAAAAAAAAAGATTATTACATGCTAACACATAGGCTATAATTTGTTAATATATGCAACACAGTTACTGACCAAAATTAACTCTTCAATAAATTTGCTGATGATCAGAAGTTACTATTTACACATCCAAAACATCAAAAGGGTAGAAATAATTCTTTCATAGCATTTTTGTTTGGGATGAAAAATGAAATCTTTGAACCATGCAGAAAAAAATTGTGTCCTTTGGTCAATTTCTATTTCTAGTAGCATTTAATAAACTTTGACTTTGAACCCGCTCAATTCTATATATATGCCAATAAAGTCTGGAAATGACAAAGGTTTTATTTTATCCTCACATAGCTTTTAAATAACCCAGCTTCTAAGTATATTATATTTATGTTAATTTGTAAATACATGTCTCTTCAATATGACCAGATGGTGATCCTAATTACAGTATATTTTATAATTATATATAATAAATTATTAAAATGTATGAAGATATAAATTTATAAAGTAATTAAGATGTTTTTGGTTCTTAAAAGATTTTATTGGAGAAATTGCTTTTAGTAATGTTTCTTAATATTTTTATGTGTTCACATAAATGTTCCTTTTGACTTTATAGTAATCCCTGATAATAGCACAGATTAACCTTAGGCATAGTAATACAAGGGTAAGGTCAATGAAAGCTCAAATCACAAAATGAGTAAATTGAGATAAATAATTAATAAGTCACAAATTTGTCACTTTTGAAATTATATAAGTCCAAATACCTTTTAACTGTAAAGGAAGGTAAACTAATTCATAACAATGCTTTGTTTTCAATATTAGTTTGGGCCTAGAAAGATGTAAACAAACCACATTTATACAAAGTCAGTCTTTGTTTAGCAACAGATGAATTTAACTTATTGCTCACACCCTATGTGTAAGAAAAGTTAAAGCTCATTTATGACACTATCTACCCTCTAATTCCTTCTTGGACCAGGTCTCTAACTATGCTTTGCTTTCATTAGTCTGCTCAAACCCTGTGAACTCCCTCTCCAAGTACCTCCTGCCTCAAAACTACTGATCAAGTCATCCCTTGCAGGAACAACCCTTCTCCGAACATTTCCTGGCCAGCTCCCTCAATTCAAGTCACTACTCAAACACAGCCTTTCCGGAGAAGCTTTCCATGACCATTCTGTCTAGTGTACCACCATCACACCTGTCTCCCTATACTACCTTAGCTTGCCTTTATGTTTCTTCATAATACTTATTACCACTGGACCTTTATATACTAGTTTCTTGTTTATTTTCTCCTTAATATTATAAGTTCTATGAGGGCAGGAACCGCTCTATCTCTAGCATGTAGACTAGACCCATTTGTACATAGATTCCACTTCTTCCTAGAACTAAGATCTTGAACAGGAAACATCTGCCCTCATATGTGTGCCCCTTAGAGTCGTCATTCTTAAGGGATAAGATGCCAAGAGCAAAGTTTTTGATTTCTTACTGACTAGCTTAATGGTAACATAAATATGCCAGATATATCTCCTCCTAAGTTCCCATTAAATGCAGCATTTAAAATATATTGTTTATGGTTTTAACAAAGAGACATACTGTTTATACCCTTAAGTTGTATTCTGTAAAAATTCCCTACTAGTAATATTACCAAATTCACAGGTATGTTCTCTTGTCATCTAGGGCCCTATGATGATACACCAACCACTTGTGCTGCTACCTGTCAAAAGTTTGGATGACCCTATTTTCAGGTATTGCATACATTCCAAAGAATACTCATGACTAATGAAAGTAATTTGTTGGACTTTCAATAAAGTTAAGAATATTAAGAACACCTTAGTAACAGTAAGAAAGATTTTAAAGAATCATATATAAAATCTGAATAAAAGGAAAATTTGAAAAGTAATCCAACAAAATACTGATAAAGATGGAATTAATGAACATCTGTGAAACTTTCAAAATCATCTTCTTGGGACACTGGAGAATAGAATTAACTCCATGTTCTTGTTAATTTGGCCAAATGACTTAGAGTTTTAAATAAATTTGAATGTATCCTACCAGATTTAGTAATTCTAGTAATGAAGTAATATTAGCCATAGACATCATGTATATTATGTATATATAATTTATAAATATAAGTATATGTATACATATATGTATATATAAAGATGGAGAAAAAATTATATTCAGTGTTACAAAGTAATAGAGCAAGACTTCTCATTTGAGCTACATTTCTTTCCTCTGTAGGTTTCTTTGTTTTCTGACTCACACAGTCAATATTATACTTCTGTAAATGTGGTTAAAACTTTCTCAAAATTGGAATATTAGAGGATACTTTATTTATAAAAAGGGAACAGGAAAATAGAGTGTGAGTTGTTCTTAAAAATTTAAATTCCTCTCTATACTATTTTAGTATTCCCTGGCCAAGCAGTTTCAATTTCAGTCCTTGGCATGAACTGTAGGCTTCGGGGCATTAGATTGCTGTTACAGACAGATTTGTCTTCTTTTAGCATTATAGTGCAATGGCAAATAAAATATTAATTATGCGGTTTTTATTACACCTCATTGCTCCTTTCCCTACAAAACCAAAGTAGATTTCCTATCCAAACTTATTTTTAGACTGGGAAGTGTTTAACAAGTCAATAGCTTATTGTCCTGAAAATTATAATAACATTAATAAAAATAAAGACTACTAAATTACCTTAAATTCAAAGCTGTGTGACATAATTCTTTCTTCTGAACTTAAGCTGTGATTTTTCAATTCCCAAGTCATACTGTTGTACCCAAAAATAGACTGTGTGTAATTGTTCTTTGTCCTGCAGCAGCGTGTCTTTGGGAACTCATCACTGTTGTTCTATCCTTTTATGTGTCAGCTTCCTTTGTACATTACATTTCACATGACTCACTGTTCCTTAGCACAAGGTTTGAGTGCTCAAAAATGCCTACTTATATCTGACAGCTGGGTTTTTCTTCCTGGATTTTTTTATGTAATGTGATGCCAAATCAAATTTTATAAGGCCCCCATTGTACTTAATGAAGATATATAGGAAAGAGCTTTTAATGGAAGAACATTCATTTGCTAGGAAGAGCTGGTTTTGACCTCCCACTGTATGGACTAGTCATTTCTTCATGTGCAAATTAAGAGGATTATACAATACTTTTAGGGTATCTTTCCAATGTATAATTATAACCTATATTTGATAATTTGAAAGAAATGAATTGGAAGTAGCTTCAAAATGAAAGGTGCATATTTCAACGGCTTTCCCTTTAATAGCTTCTCTCACAGGATTTATAGAGCTTTGATAGGATTTTTTTGTGTGTGTGTGAGAAGTAAATTGCTGACATTGTAGTTCTCTTTTACTTCTAATGACTGCAGTTTAAAGTGTAAGTGAATCTAAATTCTAGCTAGGAGGAGATTGGGAAAAATATTCTGACAAAGATCAAAAACATAACTGAGAAGCAAGATCAATTTGCCATTACAAAGGAGCACAAAACTGAGACTAGAGACAGGACTCCTGTTCATAAGCTCATCTAGCAAGACTACAGAATATATGGCAATTCACTGAATCTTCCTGAACTGCTAATCTCTGAGTTTATAAAATGAGCAGATTCTACTGTTACATTCCTGGTCTGAGCATCTGGAATATCTGACTATAACTGTTCTGACCTAAAGATCTGAGCTGGATTACTTGAAGTTCTGACAAATAATGTGATTTATAATGATTCTATCCCTCTAGCTTCAAGATTTTTTTATTGCTTTATTTACATAATCACCCAACAGGCTCTGAAATTTGATAGATGGATAAGACATGGGAAGGAGGAAAAAAATGAGAATATCTCTGACTAGACTAAATTTTCACCGAAGTTTAGTAGTCATGCTGAAAACTCTAACTTCAAGACAGTAAGGATATTATCTTTCTAATAAATATCTAATTATTTGATAGTTCCATTTTCAGATTTAATCTTAATTCAATTTATATTAAATTTCAGATATAACTTTCCCCAGAACTGAAAAGTTATATCAATACTCTTGATTAAATAGTTTATTCTTTCCATTATTAATGACTTGAATTTGAATTAAATAATTACATTTGCTAAATTATATTAACAAAATTATTTGGATTTTGGGCTTAATTTGTTATTTGTTCAGTTGACTTGAAAATTATTTATTACTTTGAATGTATTTATAGACTATTTTGAGCACAATTACCATCTTTATAATAAATTTTAGTTTGGCATGTATAGCCACAAAGTTCTCTTTATTATTAATTTTTTATTTGATGACTATAAAAGAATTACATATTTTCTTCAAAGGGGTTCTGTATTATGGTGGGAGAAGTGCTTGGTTCTTAAAGGTTGGGCAAGACTTTCACAAATAGACAAAATGAAAGCTATCCCAGAATATGGATACTTAAGAGAATCAGGTCTGGATCAGTTCGATTAGAACAGTGGGAAGTAAATCAAGGTGAATATGGAAAAAAAAAAAAAAAAAGATAGAGGCCTTTGACATAAATGAGAACTTCCCGAAACCCTGCACCTAATTTTCTTTGTGATTTTGTGCTGTTTTTCTTAAAGGGGACTCCTTTGAGTAGGTTAGCTTGGGTCTAGTCAAAAGCCTCAGCATACAATTCCTCAGGCTGTCAGGCTGTGTATGAGCTGGCCACCATATATCTGTTGTGGTCAAAGGGTAAGGGAAAGCAAGAACCTGGGCACCCTGGTAAGCAGTATAAAGAACAGCCCTTGAGAATTGGCCTGGCTTGTATCACATCTTTTTTCTAGCTAAGCCTTTGGCCTATGCATGTCACATAAATAGAGTGGAGTTTGATTGCCACTTCTGTAAACTAAGCTTGATCTAAATCTAGGAACATAAATCCAAGGTTGTCCTAAATAATTTCTAAGGCCCTCCTTAATTCTAGTTCTTTCTGGTCACTTTGGTTTTATCTCTAGTAATGGCACATTCCACATTTTATCCTGTCTTTTGATTTCTCACATCCATGTTTGTGTGAGAAAATAGCTATGTTAAAGGAGCCTCTATGAATATGAACTCCTCTAAACTCTTGGATCTTTTAGTAGATCTTTTACATCTTTTAAATCTCATTAAGGAATGTGCTATCAATAAAATTTACTTCTTTCTAGGGAAATTATGTATCAAATTATGTAAGTTTATTATGTTTTGCTCTGGAGTAGACTCTTAGAGAAAAACTTCCTAGCTTACTTCCTCTGAATTGACAATTTTTCAATTACTTGATTAAGTTAATAAACTGACTGCCTTAGTTTCCTCACAGGTAAAACTTGGATAGTCATAGTATTTACCTAGTATGTTTAGAAAGTTTAATATTAATTTTTCATGTATTATAATATAATATCATTTGCCTTTTAATTTCTAGATTTGGTGGCTACTCTGTATGTCGATAGATAAATATAAGCAGAGGCGTAAGTAGTTAATGCTTAGATTAGTGCTTTCAATTTAGTAAGTCTCCCAAAAGTGATTGCTACAGTTATTATCAATATCATCATCATTATTAGTTCTAATAAAATTATAATTAAAATGCAGTCGGGAAGAATTTTATAAAAATATTAATTTATAGCCATTGGGCAGGAAATTCTTAAACTAAAATTTTGATCTATATTCATGTTTTATCGCAAAGAAGTTTTTAAGCAGGGATTTTCCTGAAAGATTAGAAGAGGTTTACATAGTAACAATGCATACAACTGCACAGATTTTAAAATGTCACCTGCTCCCTGAGTACGGTGGCCCATGACTGTAATCCTGGTGGTTCAGGAAGCTGAGGCAGGCAGATCTCAAGTTCAAAGCCAGTCTCAGCAACTTAATGCCGAAGCAACTCAGAGAGACCCTGTCTCTAACTAAAATATAAAAAAGGGCTGGGGATGTGGCTCAGTGGTTAAGCAGTTTAATCCCTGGTACTAAAAAAAAAAGAAAGAAAGAAAAGAAAAAAAGTCACCTACTCACCTAGTGACCTCTCTCTACTTTTCTCTTTCTGGCTGGGCCTGCCTTTAATCCCTTCTTTTTATGCATCATGAGTTTTTATACTTTTTGTCAAGGGATCATCTAAAATAACTCAATATAAAAATATATTTCAATACAATAAAATTCTGTGGTAGAAGGGTGGATAGTAAAGTAGAATATGATTTCAAGGAGTAAAAGAAAGTATAATTTCCAAAAGTTAAGAAGAGCAAGAACATGCACACTTATTTTTAGTGAACGTAGTAGGTACTAAATTATTTGTGTATTTAAATTTCATTGGGCACATTTAAAAGACTGATACATCAGCTATAGTTTCAAATGTCAACATTTGAAATGTGCCAAAAATTACATGCTTTGCAACTGAACTGTCAATTGAAATGGGTAAATTTCTTCCAAAGTTATTTTACAAAGGGTATCAATAAAAAAAAAATCTTTAAAAAATACTGCTTAGACTAGAGTGCTTCATTCATTTTGTAATTTATCCCCCATGAGGAACACAATTCAAATAAGTTAATCAATAACATGCATGCAAGTTTTCTTACCATGGAAATACAATGAGTAATAATATCATGCCTTTCTAGATACCATGTATTTGACCAGAACAACTGACTTCATTTTTCAAACTTGACTTAATTACAGGATAATGAAACTTCAGTAAAACACGTATCAAAAGGAAAAGTGCTGTTGTTGCTACTAGAAAAGGAATAAATAATATAACCTTTGAAAGTGATAGGTTGAAGATATCAAAGTGTTTCACTTTTATAATAAGGATAGTAAATTATAAGGAAGTTAAGAAAGACCAGTTGCAACTGGGGATGTATGATACTAAGTGTCATAATTTTGTTTGTGATATGACTATGAGCAAATAGCTTTTTATTTTTGATTATAAATTATACATGTTCAGAAACATAAAGCTGTTAACATTTGTATTGCTATAAAATGTGAGAAACCTTCACAATCTTTTTCCAAGATGGATTGACACATAAAATAAACATTCAGTTCAACTGAAAGTATTTAGTAAAAAGATCTTTATTAGATTCCAAATTTTACTCTGTGAGACTCATTTAGTCCTCCATTAAGGAACTGACACCACAGGCCAAATTTCAAAGTGCTTTAGATCCCAAGTGAATTCTAATAGTCATTTAATAAATAAATCTAATAGTGCAGATTTTCCCTATGTAGGAAAATCCACACTAAAACAAAAAAATAAAAACCTTTTGTTTGTTATGCTTAAATGTTTTATTTTTGTCTTGTTTTCATTGTGTCTCCAGGCTTTACTTAAGCTTCTCTTCAAAGCAAGTTAGTTATCTGTTATGGAATATATCAATTTTGACAAACTATTCCCTGTTCCAAAAATATGTAGACCCCATTGTGAACACAATAAAGTGGAATTTTCTTTCTTTTTTCTGATTTCTCTCTCTCTCTGTCTCTGTTATTGCTGGGGATTGAAATCACGACCTCACACATGCTAAGCAGGTACTCTACCAAAGCTACACCACTTCCTATGCCACTATTCATTTATACATATCAGAGTTTCCACTCTGACAGTTCTTAATTTCCAATCAGTTCTTCTGCACTGATGATCTTTACATCTTGCCAACATTATCCAGTTTTATGTCCATATTACTCCATTAGTCTTTGGATTCTTATGAATGACCACATGCCTATTGTCTTATCCTTCTGATATATAGAGTCCTACTAATATATATAACAAAAAATTTTTTACATTTCTACTGCTTATTAAAAAATAATGAAAACAAGCCAGGTACAGTGGCATACACCTGTAATCCCAGCAATTTAGTAAGCTGAGGCAGGAGGATCACGAATTCAAAGCCAGCCTCAGCAGATTAGTGAGGCACTTAGCAATTCAGTGAGACCCTGTCCCTAAATAAAATATAAAAAAGTGCTAGAGATGTGGCTCAGTTGTAGCCCTGGGTTCAATCCCCAGTACAAATAATAATAATAATAATAATAAAAACAAATTTGCATTTATGAATTTATGTTAAAATGAATAAACTTTTACCAAAATCATTTAAGAAATGCCTAAGACCTATGAAGAGGCGAAGGGTCTGGCTTAGAAGCAAGTCTCAGTCGTTTACTGTATTTTTACAGGAAGTTCCTGCTGTGACTTAAAGTTCTTTGCTCTCTCAGACTGCTGTACATATCTCACAAAGGAAAACCCAACACAAATATTTGTAGCTTTTAATATGATGACTCTAAAGCAATCCTGCCAAGGAGATGCAGACCTTGGATTTAAAGGAAAGGAAAATTATGATTCCATAAGCCCAGTAAATGGGCCTGCCAAATTATATATTCTGGGTCACATCTTGTAGTAGCTGTTTGGAAAAATCTATTTCTTTACAGTCAAAACAATTTTTATGCCATTTTATTATTATTTTCCAGTCTTATGTCTTTGAAGGTCAAACACATCTTTGAAAAATTTTTAGTATTAAAACAAGGAAGCCACTTTTTTCTTTCACAGTCCTATTTAAATATTGTACTACAAATTGTAATCTCTATATTCTGTACTGGAAATCTGCTGTTCTTCTGTCATCTCTTGGCATGGAGCTTTCAAAAGCCCTATATTCACATCTTCTAATATATTAACTTTGTAGGTTCTTAGAACTAGAAGGAAACTTACAGTATTTTGATACAACTCACATCATTTATAAGAGAAAACCTGAGAAGCAGAAAAATTAGAAGATATTAAAAGAGACAAAATGGTAACTTGGGTTCGCAACTAGAATTAGTGTCCATTTCTTTTCATTCATGTTCACTATTCCATAAATTGTCCACAAACTAATTATGTCTCTTAGAAGTTATTTATAAGCAACACTCCATTCTTCAAATTTAATTTTTCACCATGTTCTTCTACACATTTTCTTATACATTAAACTTGGAACTCAACAAACAATCTCTGATAGTTACTGTAAAATCCTCTGAATGAGATTTCAGAAATCTCACAAATGCCCCAAAGCAAATTGCCATATACTATTAAGTCTGGACTTTAGAAAACCATCCCATTTGGGATTCATATCCATTGCATTGTCCATCGAATTTATCAAGTTGTTTCCTAAGTGGGAGTACATAATATGCTGATTTATCTTAAACTTCAGAATACTTATTGCTTCATGATCTTTCATGGACTGTTGTACAATTTCTATTTCAATATGAAGTATGATTGACATTTATATTGAAAAATTTTTACCCTATCAAAAATACACTGAAATTGCTCTCCATATTCTGATATAATAAAGGTGTCACTCAATTAGTATAGCCCATTCATGTGCTTAGACACTTTGTGGACACTCTGTATATACTAGGTCTTTCAATATCATTGTGTTGTGTTTCTTTCTTTTTGCAGCAAGTTGTACTAATTCTTTTTTTTTTTTTTAGCACTAGAGCCTTAAAAACAACAACAACAAAATAAGTACATTAGACAAAGGGGAAAGAAGGGAAGGGGGGATGGGAATAGGAAAGACAGAAGAATGAATTAGACATAACTGCACTACGTTCTTTTATGAATACATGACCTGTGTAACTCCACATCATGTCCAACCACAAGAATAGGAAGTTATACTCTGTATTAGGTATAATATGTCAAAAGACACTCTACTGTCATATGTATCTAAAAAGAACAAATAAAAAATAAAAAATAAACTGACCAAATAATCAATGTTTATATTTTTAAAAGATTGAGAAAACATCTATTTTATTATACAAAATGAAGCTGGAATTATTAGCAGCAGCAGCAGCTAGTTTTGTGTTGGTGATAAAGAAAGTACAGACTGTTTATTGAATGTAATTTTTTTAATTCATCATTTTTTTAAAAGTGTGCCTGAACCCTTATGTAGACACACTAAGAATTAGAAAGATTTTATTTAGATGGAAAAAATATAAATATTTACAGAGGATAGAATTGAGAATAGGATTTAAAGTGTTTAAATTTCTAAAATCATTATGCAGACTATAGGAGTACATGGGGATTTAAGAGTTCTTTTGTTTTCATATGAGTCACCTGGCAACAATAATGTATGTGATGTTTCCTGATGAAGTTAATTTTAGATGGAAAAAAGTGAATATAACTACTTCCATGTGGGTGGTCTTGCTGCAGATCTACACAATTCTAGGGATTAATCTGTTTCTGGCTTAGTTGTAACTAAGAAAGGCAACATGTAAATTCTTGCAAGTCAATCATGACATAATAAACTAGTATTTAGGTAACTTTTAGTTTGTTTAGGGGAAATTGTCAAATGGCTTGAAAGCCTTAACATAGTCTAATCTCAAAATCCTTGCAGAGCTTTCAATATTTGGATGTGTATAGTCTGCCTAAAAACAAGACTCTAGACATGTATTGTACCGTATTTATGTTTAGGTAATCCAAGACCAGATGTGAGAAATTAACTCTCTCATCCTCTGATCTGAACATTAGATTTCCTTTACACCTCAACTTTCTTACATCACTTATTTATACATTTAAAATTTTTTTCTCCTTTTCACTTGAGATGCCACTCAAAGATATATACTCTTGAAATGTAAATTCATGGTACCTCTCATTGATTTTAGACTCCCAGCTAATTTGTGTGAGATCCTAATGATTTGTTTTCCTCTTGGCAGTAGTTGACAAGAACTTATGTCTGGTTTACCTGGTTTCAATGTGTTCTTTTAATAGATTTTTTTTCCTTCCCTGAGATTTACTGTGACTGTAGTCAAATAGATGAAGATTGGCACAAGCACCGTTTTCTATAGTGATCTTTACCTCAGAGTTAGGTCCTCTATATACTTTTTCAATTTTTAAAATTTTTTTTTATTTTTTAAATTTGTTTAAGAAGAAATATAATTATGATTATAACTATAATCATAGCTATATAATTATAGCTATAACTTCAACAAGTTTCATTATACCTCCACTTGAAATATAAAATCATGGTTTAAAACTAACAGATTTTTCTATGGTATGGATTGCAAATATTACGTCACAAACTTATGAAAGAACTATGATCTGTTTCAGAACTAGGTGATTGAATGTTAATGAAATGATTCTTTTAATCAAACCAATTTTGACATGAAAGAAGTTTCTCTTATATTCATTACCAGGGAAAGATATAATCTTTAAAACACATGAAATATTAGCAGATTTGTTTACTTTAACCTTCTACATAAAAATTATTTTTAATGTTCTTATTCTGAAGACTCTCTTAGAAATCTGAGGATCTGTTTTGTTTTATGTATTTTGGAGTACTTTCTATTAGGAATTTGTAGTTTAGTTTGACAGTAGCAACTACAGGCTGAGTGATTCGTAGGGCAAACAAAGGTTAAGTTAGTATGTGAGCCAGCTTCTGCTTCCAAAAGATGAGCATGTGTGCTCCAGACCTAACAGTTATTAATCATAGCTTTCTAAACTACTGTGAATAATGACAATATTACGCAGTGTATCTTCATTATGTGTTTAGGCAGACATCACAGAATCTTTAGAGGTAGTTTTATACCCCTAACACATATGAGCTTAGGAAAGTCTCTTTAAACATACTTTATTTTAACCTCACATAACAGAAAATATTTTCTTTTGTTAGCATGATTTGTGCTTTTGCAAACACAATGCATGTCTTTGTTCTCATCTTTGAATAAATAAGATGACCTACTAATGGATAAGAAAGAATTTAAAGTGAGGTAATATTTGAAATACCATTTATAAAAAACATTTACAAAATTCTTGAAATTTTTTAACCAGCTTTCACTTTAAAGTCATCCTCTCAGACTTGGCCCAATCCAGTGGTTTTAGTTTACTAAGGGCTGCCATAATAAGATGCATGCAAATAAAGGGTTTAGATAACAGAAATTTATTTTCTCCCCTAGTTCCAGAGATTGTGAACCTAAAATGAATGTGTTGGCTGGTTGGGTTCCTCTTAGTATCTTCCTTTGTTTTCTGTGGCTGTTTTTTGCTACATACTCAAATGGCCTGTCCTCTGAGTTCACCTATTCCTGATGTCTCCTCTTCTTCTTATAGAGACATCAGTAGTATTAGATTGAGCCTCACCCTATGACTTTTTATTTAATATTAATTATTTCTTTAAAGATGTTTTCTCCAAATATAGCCACATTGGGAGGGGGGGGTTAAATTTTAAATATACAAAGTTTGGAGGAACAGAAATAAGTTCATAACACCAATAATTTTTAAGAGATTATTTTGAAGAACACAGAATGTTTTAGAATATGAGCAAAGCTCAGGTAAGATAAAAAAGAAAACACATCTCTACTGAATCTTACTTAATTATATTAAATAAGAATACACAACTATAAGTAAACATTACATAGGTTGGCAGATTACCTGATCATTCTGATTCTAGATCAACTGAATACTAATTTTCCAAATGTTTGCTGTGAGCTATTTAAATGCTAGAGGAGAAGGGAAGGATGAATAAACTTTGGTTTATCTTTGGGAAGGCTTATATAGCAATTGAAGTAGATATTTAAGTCATGATTAGTTTTATTTACTCTCATAAAGAACTTATAGGCTAATGAAGGAAAAAGGAAATTCAAATTAACTTAATACAATGTTATTAGTAGACATAATAGGAGTATACAAGGAAAATCAAAAGTTCATATTATCTTATAGAATTTAAAAAAGGGTTGGTATAAATATTGACGAGGACGTGGGGGGGGTAGTTTCACTCATACATTGCTGGTGGCACTGCAAATTGGTGCAACCATTCTGGAAAGCAGTATGGAGATTCCTCAGAAAATCTGGAATGGAACCACTATTTAGCCTGGTTGTTCCACTCCCCGGCATATACTCGGAGGACTTAAAATCAGCATACTATAGTGATGTGGCCACATCAGTGTTCGTAACAGCTCAATTCACAATAGCTAAGCTATCAAACTAACCTAGGTGCCCTTCAACAGATAAATGGGTAAAGAAAATGTGGTATATATACTCAATGGAATGTTACTCAGCCATAAAGAAGAAAGAAATTATGACATTTGCTGGTAAATGGATGGAAGTGGAGAAAATTATGCTAAGTGAAATAAACCAATCCTCAAAAACCAAAGGCCAAATGTTCTCTCTGACATGAGGATGCTAACAAACAATAAGTTGCAGGACGGGGAGAATAGGAGTTCATTGGATTAACAAAGGGAAATGAAGGAAAGGGAAGAAGTATGGAAATACCAAAGACAGTAGAATGAATTGGACATAATTTTTTTACGTTCATATATAAATGCATGACCAGTATAACTCCACATCATGTACAACCACAAGAATGGGAAGTTATAATTTATGTACGTATAATATATTAAAATATACTCTACTGTCATATATATCTAAGAACAAATTTTAAAAATTAAAAAAAACTTCAAAAGAAAAAAGGGTTAGATTTTACATGATTCTCATCTCTTCTTTTTGGAATTGTTCATGAAATTTCACGCTCAATTTTACCTTTTTTTCCTACTGCCTGTCTTAATATTGGGATGGGGAATAACTTTGGGGACTGATGCAGACATAAAAAATCAAGACATTTTTAAATGACCAGATCCCAGAATTAGCATAGATGCTTCCAAATTTTTACTGAATGAAAGTGCTGGGGAAAATAAGGTCAGAACAAAAGATTCTGCAAAGAGACTCTGAGAACCTGATGAGTCAAACCTAGTCCTGCAACATTTGACCTCAGATGAACTAAACTGAGTTATAACTTGACTGCACAGAAGCATGCTTGATCACAGTGGAGAATGGCAAAGATACTGTTGGGGGGTTGTTTGTATTGCCTATATTTGAGCCCAAACTCCTGGACTTAAGTGAATTTCCAGTTTCAGTATCCCAAGTAGCTGAGACTACGGGCATACACCACCATGCTTGGCTGGCCAAGAAACTAAACAATAGAAATGTAGGTGGTATTGATAAGGAAGTAAACACTAGACACTTTGGAAATATGAAAGAAGTCTGTCAGATGAGTTACTTTATATTTTACAAACCATTACATTAACAAGTAACTTTAGGAACATCTTATTTTCTATAGTGGTTTTATACTTCCTAATTTAAAATAAAGTTTACCACATAACTACTAGGCACAGTGGTGCATGCCAGTGATCTCAGCTACTTTTGAAGCTGAAGCAGGAGGATCACAAGTTCAATTCCAGCCTGGGCAACTTAGTGAAACCCTGTCTCAAAATGGAAAAATAAAAGGGGCTGGTGATGTCGCTCAGTGATACAATGCCCCTGGATTCAATCTTTAGTGCTGCAAAAAATTTAAACAAAAATCACATAACATAGATTGAAACACAAAAATGGAAAGTATATAATTAAACTTCCTTGTGTCCAGCCTGCTCCTGTGACTTATTGAAGCAGATTTCATTATAGTTGATATTATTTTAGAATAAGTATATTAGCATAATCATTATTATATTACTACTTAATCATTAACAATTTCTTGGGTTCTGTAGTTCTTTATGACAGGTAAAAGAAATGAAAAATTATTCAAACCTGTTTAGTAGGAGGAGAAAATCTTCTATTATCTGTAACATAGGCATATGTCTCATAAAACATTTCAGATCTTGATTTTTTTTGGATTAAAATCCAGTACAACAATAGAATTTCTCTGGAATAAATTTCACATGTTGTTTATTCTGGAAGATATTCCATAAAGTGGTATTGCTGGGTTCCATTTATACTTTCTTTCCTTTCCTTTCATTTTTTTTCAGAAATATTGCAGCTATGTAACTTTAAATAGATCTTGGGGCATCAATTATGCCTTAAATTATGTAAAATTGTTTAAACTATATATTAAATGAATTCCAAAACATTGCTTTGGGAGTATTTTTTTTAAATCAATTTGAGTTTAGAAAATAATTGGCCTTCATTTCAGGTACAAGAAAAATTCAACTTTGAACTAATAAGAGATTTTTGTCCAATACTTTTCAATAAAAATGTTTATCAAATATATATTGATTAAAAATCTCTTTTAAGAGAAAGAATATATACTCAGTATTACTCAAAATATATTTAGGGCATTGCATCCTTCAGATTACTTAAAATCTATTCCTAGCTGAACTTAAATCATCAGATTAAAGGACTATATCATTAAATTTGTGCAGAAGACTTTTTATTGATGAAAGTGATAAGAAACAGCTCTTTGAAAACTGTCGAATTTTACACTGTTGCATTTAGATGAGAAGCACATATGTTACATTATAGAATGTCCTCCTTGTGAGGATCCTGGAAGTCCTGTTAGCAATTAATGCAGAGCATAATAGCATTTTTCCCTAGTCATTGGCTAATTACCATCATATGGATAGTATACTTGGTAATTTGATCTTCTAAAATGGTTAGAATCAAAATTTTAGACCATCCCTAACAAGTAAAGAGTTTTGTTTATGAAATACATGACATTGTTAGTCTTATTCCTAGCTCCTCTCCATGTCAACCCTTCTCTTTGTTTTCTTTTGCCTTTTTATGTATGTCAAACTACTTGTGTTAATGTTTTGTTTGGGCTGAAGAAACAGATGCATATACTTAACTGAGCTTATTACCAGGAAAATAGGGAAGTTAGGAATACAGGAGATATTTTATGTCATTTAATATACCACGGCAGCTCTGTCATTCAAGATAAAAAATTTTTGGATAATTATATATAGAAACGATAAGGGCTGAGTGTTTTGCTTAACTATCACTTAATTAACTAACTTCTCATCACTGTAGCATTATTTTTTAGACCAATTGAATCATAAAATTTAGCTAGTTAACGTATGCATCACCTCACATAATTTTCATTTTTTGTGATGAGAACATCCAACAGCCACTCTCCCAGAATCCCTCAAGAATACAATATCATCATTATGTTCACAATCTTATACAATAGATCCTTTGAACTTATTGCTGTTATCTAATTTTTTTCTTTGACCAAAATCATGTAAATTATTTAAGTAATATATATAAAAACTATATTGTAGGAGCAATTCCATACCTTCCTACCCCTCCCTTCCATCCTTCCCCATTCTATGCTAATAGACTGTGATCTTGCCAAAGAGCACCCCTTTGTTTGTGACCTTTGGATCTGATTGGTCCAAGAGTACATTTAAGCTTCTATAGTTTCTAGAATAAACTGGTGTTTTTTGCTCCTCGCCCCCGTGTGTTTCTTGTCCCAGGTATCTCTGCTTCTCACTGGGGCGAAGCAAATTTTTACCTACACCCCGGGGCCTGGGGAGATTGGCTCTGTGGATCGCCACCGTCCAGAGAGACCCCTTTTCGTCTAGCCGGGGACCCCTTCTCCATCTCTCTTGGACTCCAACTCCTCGAGAAGCCACGTGGCCCTTTCCCCCCCTTTATCAAAGAGACACTATATGTACAATTTATATATATATTAACTGGCAAAAGTATATATATATTAAATTAACTGGAAAATTTATATATACATATATAATTTTATGTATATAAATATATAATTTATATCTTAAATTAATATGTAAATATATGTTTGTATATATGTGAATTGTATATTTTATATATATTATCTAAATCATTTAAATAATATATACATCAATTATGAGTAGCAATTGGATAAATAAAGCAACCCACTTACAAAGTTTAAAGTATAATATCTGACAATAATCATACATAATAATATGATAAATTTTTTCTCTGTCTTTTGCCTTTTCCAATAGTAGTTCCCTTATTTGGAATTTCCCCTCTGTTTCTCCTATCTATTCATCAAGGCCACGCTTAGATTTCCTCCTTCTCTGGAGCTTCCACTTTATAAATCCTCAGATCTAGCCATCTCGATAACTTTTTCCCTGAAATCTTACTGTGATTAATCTTTTGTAGCACATACCAAGATGCAGTAGTCCCTCCTTATCTACAGTTTCAGTTTCCACAGTTTCAGTTACACATAGCCAAGCTAAACGGAAAATTCCAGAATTAAACAATTCATGTTTTTAAATTGTGTGACATTTTGAGTAGCATGATGAAATCTTGCACTGCCCTGCTACATCTGGCCCAGGATGTGGATCCCTGTGGGTTGTTCCTTTATCTAGCTCATCTAGGATGTGTATGCTACTGGTCCATTAGTGACCCATGAGTCACTTATGAACTGTGTTGGTTATCAGATTCACTGTTGTACCACAGTGTTTGTGTTCCAGTAATCCTTATTTTACTTCATAATGGTCCCAAAGTGTGGTAATGCTGCCATTCTTATTGCAGTATATTGCTATAACTGTTCTATGTTGTTGTTAGTGCTGTTAATCTCTTATTGTGCCTTACTTACAAATTAAACTTAATCATAGGTATGTATGTGTAGGAAAAAGCATAGTATACATAGAATTCAGTGCTATGGATGGTTTCAGGCATCCGTTTGAGGTGTTGGAACACATTCTAGGCAGTTCCGAGAGAACTACTGTAATTGAATATTCACCGTGTATATTTCGCCTTTTGCCCTGGATGGCAAATTGTCACTATAGCAACTATTATACTACTAACTGAAAGAAAAAAAATCAACAAAAACTAGTTAGTTATTCATATATGTAGAATTACTTACTAAGAACTACTTACCAAGCAACAAACATTTGGAGATGACTCAGACTTTAAAATCTGAAGGCTATTTACATTATATAAATATCCCATTGTGTTTTATATTAGGATCTTAAGGCTTCAGTCATGTCTTACTTTTTATAACAGGCACCTTCCTCCTCACTTTTACCACAAAACAAAGTGCCTTGCAAGAACATATCAGAGGCTGTTTTCAACTTTAATAATTCAGATATTAGTACATGATTTAATTTACATATATAGTCATGCCTTTTATGATGATCTGCTCAATATAGTGAAAAGCAAAGTTTCCATCTGAAGCTAGAAAGCATCTGAAAGTGTTAAATGGGAATTAACTTAGATATTTAATCTCACTGATGAAGAAAGAAGAGGGTCAGGAGAATAAGTGAGTTTGCAAAGTTTGCCCAACTCAGCCACCAAGTGAGAATAGTGCCATGCTCCAGAGTCGCTCATGTGGGATTCCTTCAAGCCGACCCTGTGACCTCTCTCTTATCTTTTGGATGCCTTTAGAGGAAAGTCATTCACATCCCACAAAGTCTTTGGATTTCAAGTAATAACACCTGCTCAAGCTCTCTTGACTAATAGGAAATGCAGAAATGTGTCTGGAAACTAATCTCACACAGATTGAAACACAGTTCTAAAACTGGAAGGTTCCAGGGCAACTCTCATAAGTTTCAGTAGGTGAATCTTTGTCATTCACTGTAGTTGAATCTGCCAATACTATCTCAGCTATCTGCTTCCTGTTGTATCCCTGTCTCTCAATGCCTCTCTTTAGAAAGATGCTAAGTTTTTCTCTTTGCCCAAGATACCATTGTTTACCTAGTCCCATAGCTAACCCCCACTCACACCTGCTTCTTCCTGCCTGTGTCCTGCCTGTGTCTGTCACAATACTTCATGATGTTTAATTGCCCCATCTTATATGCTTTCTCCTGAGGTTTGGGCACTGATTCCACGTCTTGACTTTTCTCTAGGTATCATTTCCATTATCCACCATTAATCAATTCTCTCTTAATTAAAAATTTGAGAGATTTAAATTGAATCAACTCATCCCTTTAACAACAGATTATATCACGACTCATTTTCTACCTTGTAGATTGTTGCTTTTGGATATGGTGTCTTGTCTGGCCAAACAACTGCAGTAATGGGAAAGGTCGTTTTACCTGGAAATGCTTTAGTCTCGCAGACACTGTTATCAGTGGGGCTGGTACACACACTCATGAGTGAGAATCAGTTCAACAGTATTTATGGTGATGATTTTGTGTGTGTGTGGTGCTGGGGATCAAACCCAAGGCTTAAAGCATGCAAAGCATGTGTTCTACCACTGAGATATATCCCTAGCCTCTATAATAATGTTTTATTTACAGTTATTTGTAAAAGTTACATAATGATAAGCTGTTGCAGTTTTCATAGGGTTTACCTCAATTATTTTAAGATTTCCTGAACTGCCTTTTTTCCTTTATGTGCTTTTAGTATATTACTTTCAGTACTTCCAGGTATATCTACATCTAAGAAGTGAAAAGGGAACTATTTATAAAGGAAAAATTAGCAGATTCCAATTATAAAAGAGATCATGATCTTTGGATTTTCACCAGAAATTGAAGTTTGTGGGCTGGGGTTATGGCGCAGTGGTAGCGTGCTCGCCTAACACACGTGAGGCACTGGGTTCGATCCTCAGCACCACATAAAAATAAAATAAAGATTAAAAAAAATTAAAAAAAAAAAGAAATTGAAGTTTATCCTTTCATGCCATCCGTTTTCTTATGGCACTCCAGAATAAAATAATAACAGATGATGATGATGATGATGATGATGATGATGATGATGATGGTGATTGGTGTTGGGTATTGAACACAAAAGGCTCTACCACTGAGCTATATCCTCAGCACTTTTTATATTGTATTCTAAGGCAGGGTCTTCTAAGTTGCTCAGACTGACCTCAGGTTTATGATACTCCTGACTTAGCTTCTTGAGTTGCTGGGATTACAGGCAGGTGTCAACAAGCTTAACCCACAAATATTTTTACTTAGTTGATCTTTTATCTATGAGGTTGCAAAATGATGCATCAGAAAAATATTTTGGTGCTATTAAACTCTGTGGCCTCACCTATCATACACACAAAACAAAACAAAATAAAAAGACCCTTGAGACATCTACCATGTTCTCATCCCCAGGTGTCACAACTCAAACTACCAGTGCCCACCTGGACCTCTCTTCTGAGCCTGTGGTAATTCCACTTCATGACCCAATTCTCAATTCTTCTTCACTCGTAAAATCATTGCCACATGAGCTATGAAACCAATGTCCCTCTTATAATCAGCAAACTTTTACCTTAGCTCTAACCAAGATTCTTCCTTGTGCAGAAATACTATTTGGTTTAGTCAATGCTTTCTTCCTGTGTCTGAGTTTTTCAAATTTTCTTCACTTTCCATTCTTTTCCATCACCTTCTTTTTTTTTTTTATGCTTATCAGTTTTTTTTTTATTTAATTATTTTATTTAAATGCATTTCAAGTCATAGTACAAATACAGAGCTCAGTTTTTCCAATTCTCTGGTTTCAAATCAGATAGAGTCACATTATTTGTGTCTTCATACCTGCACCAGGGGCAATAATGACCCTCTCAATCAACCATCATTACTATAC